>PVIW01009863.1:0-48616 GCA_004026585.1 Noctilio leporinus
GTTTTCCCATACAGTTGGTTCCCTTTGAATTTTGCTGATATTTTCTTTAGCTGAACAGAAACTTTTCAATTTGATATAGTCCCATTTGTTGATTCGTTCTTTGATTTCCTTTGCCCTTGGTGAAGTATCAGTAAACATATTTTTGCGTAGGATATCCGAAAGTTTACTGCCTATATTTTTCTCCAGGACCTTTATGGTAAATAGACAGTTATTTTTGAAGACATCAAAAATGTCCTATTTTCTTTTGGCTTTCATTTTTCCATTGTTAAGTCATGTGTGAGCCTCATTGTATATTGGCAGAGGTACTGTTGTGTTTTTTGTTAACAATTTTACTATAATATATCTAGGTATGATTTTATCTACGTATTGTACTTGGGGTTTGTAGAGATTCTTGAATTTGTCCTATCTTTTATCAATTTTATAAAATTGGGCAATTATTTCTTTTAACATTGGTTCTATTCTATATTATCTCTCTTCTTCTACTGGGATTCCACTTATACAACTGATATATCTTTTCATGAGTTTCATGTTTTATCCTATAATTTTCAACCTCATTTTCTTCGGTTTTTGTTGTTGTTGTTGTTTTAAAAATATTTTATTTATTATTTTTTAGAGAGAGGGAAAGGAGAAAGACATCTATGTATGGTTGCCTTTCACCTGCCTCCAGCTAAGGACCTGGCTGGAGACTGGCTTGCAACCTGGTTATGTGCCCTGGCTGGGGAATAGAACCAGCAACCTTTGGGTTTGCAGGCCGGCACCTTATCCACTGTGCCACCAGCCAGGGCATATTTTCTTTGTATTTTAGTTTATTTTTACTTTATTTTTTGTTCACCAATCCTTTCTTTAGTTATTATTATTTTTTAAAAATATGGAACACTTCACAAATTTGCATGTCATCCTTGCGCAGGGGCCATGCCAATTTTCTCTGTATTGTTCCAATTGTAGTATATGTGCTGCTGAAGTGAGCACTCTTCACTTACCTTTAATTATCTCTTAAACCCATATATTGCTATCTTAATTTAAGATTTTATACTTTTTCAGATATAAAATGTTCATTTAATATATTTCCACAGATGCCATTTATCTGCTGAAATTAAACATTTTTTTCTACAACATATTAATGATAGTTATTTTAAAGTCTTTTTCTAATAACTTAAATACCTGGATATCTTGTGCATACCTTGATTTTCCATTTTATTTTGACTTTTCATTTTGAGTCATTTGTTTTTGTCTTCTAATATGGCTTTTTAACTATTTAAGTCCCAGAAACATTGTGTTTGAAACATACAGAAAATTTCAGGCCTTCAGTGTACCAGAATTAATGTACATTTGCTTTTGGCAGGCAATTTGGCTTGGAAGAAAAACATCTCCTTAATATAGTCAATACTTTGAAGCCAAGTTGCAGTCTTTACCAAACTAATCTGTTTCAGGTTTGCCTTTACTCGTAGAATATAGGCTTGAGGGGTTCTATAGGTGTGTTATACAAACCCTATATCTTGGCAGACTCCAATCTTCAAGTTTTATCTCTTTAGCCCCATAAAACTACTAATACAGTCTCTTGGTTGCCTCATAAATTGAAGAGAAAAGCAAAATTGCATGCCAGTCACTTTGCACTTTCATTTTGTTGGGCTTCTTGGTCCTTTAAGTCTTGATTGCCTTAGTAGTTCTAGTATATATTAAAATAGATCTTTTAAAGTGTTTATGCAGCTCTTCCAGCTGTTCTCAGTGGGACAAGACAATTGGCAAGAGCCAGGAGAGAGGTACTCACCTCTAACCTTTTAGACCCGTGTGTACCAAACCACTTTCCTTTTGAAATTTTTCCCCTTCAAACTCAGAGTTTTTCTAGTATAATTTATCTAGAAAATACCCCTTTGGTCTCCTACACAGAAGGAAGTTCTCTTGGGTAGGTGGAAGAGAGCCTAGGGGCTGTTTAAGGAATTTCCTGTCAAATTTCCCTGATGTTGGAATCACCTGTCAAATACTGTCCCACCTCTTACACCACCACCACCACCACCACCACCACCACACACACACACACCTCGGTAAGATCAGGAGTTTCCAAATCTAAGTCTTCCTAGAGTTTTTGCAAAGTGATTCAGTTTACTTCTCAAAGTTTTCTTCTGCAAGTGCTTTAAGGCTGTATCTTCCTCTACCCTAATGCAGTTACCACTTTTACATCAATTTTCATTTTTACAAAAAATTTGTACTGAAATCTCTCATTCTTTTATATATATTTATCTCCTTTCCCATTCTCTTTGCCCTTGTGGCTTTTATCTACGTTTGTTGTCATTTTATTGAGTTTTTAAATAGAAACGAGATAAGTGAGTATGATTGATTTGCTATGTTACCTGCAAGTCCTCTATATGGTGTTACATAAAACAACGCAGCTAGGTGGGCATTATCCATGATAGCACAGACAGCTGAGCAAGGCAGTGGCCTCTTCCATCTGGGCCATTTTGTGCATTTACTTTAAAAAGAAATTTCCCAGTAGGTATTTGAGTTTATAACCCCTGCTGCAGTAGAATTAGAGGTAATATGTTTCCAAGTTTCTTCTCTCTGTAAAAGATTTTTTTTTCTTTTTATAAGTCAGAGAAGCAGAAAGAGATAAGGAATAGGTAAGGGAGAATACTGGATCTGAGATTTGAAAGTCAGAACACAGCTCCCTTATACTTAAATGGTGTTAGGGATTCATAGTTAGAAAGTTGCTATCTGTGGGAAGGGTTCCGAACTTATTGCAATGTTTGGTCAAGATTTTTCACTCTATTTACTAAGCAGATAGTGTGGGTAATATGGAATGCTTAAATCACAAAATGTTAGAGATGGAAGGAATATAGAAATCATCCAGCTTGAATTCCTTGTTTTAAATGTGAATAAGCTGGACTCTAGAAAGAATAAGTGGTCTGCCCAGCTAACAGTGTGGCCCAGTAAATAAAAACCCTGGCCAAGTAACACAGAATTGGACTTTAATCATGGTCTTAGGACTTACTACTCCAAGACCTTTGGTAAATGACATTCCTTCTCAGAGTAGCAACATTCTCATTTGTAAAATAAGAATAATAATGGTGCTTAGAGTTGCTGTAAATTTTAAATGAGACAGTATGTTTTCAAATAGGTAATATATTATTTGGCTATTGAAATAACACCAATAAATATTAGTTATTATTGAAAGTTGCAATTGGTCAGTGACAAGTGAGTCAAATGAAGATGATTCTTGACTCTTGATTCAAAGATTTTTCAAGTACCATTAGTACTTTCCTCAGGAGGTATCTCTAGGGTATATATTCCGTGGGATCTGGGTCACTTTTGCCACATTCTGTGTTTCCCTACTTCTGTTTAACTATGATATAGTAAGAGTCAATGTCTTGCACATAGCAAGCACACAGTGGGTTTTAATTGAAATAAATTCTTTTCAGACTTGACAGAATTTATTGTGTGTAGTAAACTATTCTCAGCAGAAGGGTTTATAAAAAAGAAACTAAATGAATTTCACTTAAGAAACTAGTCCCACAGTCTTATGAAATGATGTTGGAAGTATCAATTGGTATAATTTTTTGGAGGACATTTTTGCAATGAACATTTAATGATTTAAACATAAGCATAAATTCATAAAACTCTGAAAATATTAAGAAATAGGATCTCATGTAAGATGTTTATTTTAATATTATGTATAATATTAAAAACTTAAAAACAGCACATTAATATTATAAATAATAATGTGTCAACTAAAAATCAGTAGGTTATCCAAAAGTATTGACCATATCGTTTCAATTTACTGAACAGTCAACCTGTCTCCCTTTCTCTGCTCTGAACATAACCAACCTCTACCTCCCTCTCTCTGATTTGACCAGCTTTACCACTTGTGCTATTAACAAGACATTTATTTTAATATTTAAATTATTTTCCAATACTAGATATTACCCAGTCCTCAGAAACTCATTCATTATCTTGCCCCTAAGATGTCCCCTTATTAGCTATTATCAAATGTTGTTTGTTACCTGTAAGAACACATGACCTACCTTATCTAACAAGCGTGCATACTAGCCCTCTTAACTGTATGTATATTCCTCAAAGGCTGTTCCCTAGAAGTGGTGCCTGTGTTTCCACTATTGTAAGTCCAGGACCTAGAACAAAAAGAAACAAAAAATATTTGTTGAATTGATAAATGAATACCTAAATGAAGGAATGAACCTTTGACCACTGCAATAATAATTTCATTGATGTTCTAGCAGTAGTATCTAAGGTATGGGGTTAGCAATAGGAAAGGGAGGTTTATCATCTATTGTTGAGTAATGGTCAAAAAATGCCCCCTAAATTACTACAGGTTTCTGCAGCAGTTTTAATGGTTCTTCAGAGTAAGCTGTGATACTCATTCAATGTTTTATTTAGCCTTAGATAATCCTTGTCAAAATTCACTTGGTGTATTGCTGCATAACAAACCACTTCAAAATGTAGTAACTTACTTAAATAACTGTGGATGTAACTCAAGATTCTGTAGGGTAGAGGGGGAGAGAGAGGAGCAAAAGGGGATGGATGTAATACAACAACAATAAAATTAAAAAAAAAAGATTCTGTAGGGTAGGTGGGCAGTTCTTTTCTGGACCACCTTCTGCTAGGTTTTCTCATACATCTGTAGATATGGAAGACATAGATAGACCAAGGATAAGCTAGAGGCTAGATGATGTAGCATTAGCTTCACTCACATGTTTAGGGGTTGACAACCTGCCAACCCAGGTCACTGGGCAACAAAATGTCTCATATCATCCAGCAGGCCAGCCAAGAATTCTTCATATGGCAGGAAGAGAGGTAAAGCCCAGTGTATACACAGTTTTCAAGACTGCTTATGTGACATTTGCTATTTTATCATCAGCCCAAAACAATTTTCACAGTGAAACCCAGAGGCTGTGTGAGGGGTTACCCAACAGTTAAGAGACACAAGAACAAATTAAAAGCCATTACTTGATAATTGACCAGCCTTTTCTTCAGTCCTAACAATTTATGTCCTGTCCACATGCAAAGCACACTCTTTCTCAATGTACCCCCCCACCCCGCCCAAGTCTAATCTAATCATGGCAATAGGCTCTAAACCCAGTGTCTTGTGATCTATAATCTTGTCTTTCTGGGTGAAGCTCCTCTTGATCCAGAGATCTATAAACTAAAAGGACAAGTTGCTTGCTTCAGCTAATGTATAATGGTGGCACAGTGATAGGATATCTGCACTAATTACTACTCTTCCTAAAAGGAAAAAATGGGAAGCACATATCCATAACAATTCTAAACTCCACCCAGTACATGGCACCCAGATCATGTAGTCTAAGGTCCAGGAATGCTTCTTAACTCCTGGTACTGCTTCCTGGGAGTGATTTGCCAGCCCACTGTTCCTGTGAGGGCTAAAAAAGTACTTTTCTCCCACCTTTCTTCTACCTGGGCCAATAATTCAACATACAGCAGCTTAATGGGGGGAAGGGGGGGTGTAACTTTTAATATGTGTGCCTGGAATTGACATAAGCATGAATATTTTGAAGACAGAGAGGTAAAGGTGGGTGTATGTGACATTTTTAGACAAAGAAGAAAAGGGGGAAGTAGATTCTTTGTGAGTCTTTGATTCTTAATAACCAGTTTAAAAATCAATGTCCCAAAAGGCAGTTTTAGGATGGCAAAACTTTAGTCCCTTCCATTTTCATGGCTCCTGGCTCCACTCTCATACTTCTTACCCCTTTTGCAAGCTTTTTCTTTTCCATAAGAAATGGCCCAAGTCCAAGAAATGGTTTTGATTTGATTTGTGACAATGGCTTTAGAAATAATTTCTTCCGCTCTCTTCCTACACATCTTATAGACCTAGCTTTTCCCCTAAATAATCAGTAATCCCAAAGGCCACAGAAGACAACAGCCAGGACCCGACTAATGGTCAACAGGCCCTGGTAGGCTGAAGATAACATCCTGACCTCAGTTATGTTTCAGCTCCTGAGCTCTAAGGTGAATTCCTTGGCTACTTTTTCCATGAAACCAGAGCAGACCTCAGAACTGTCCTCAAGACTTGAATAAATGACTTATTACCCTTACTTCACTTTAAACCAATCAATTCCTAACATGACCCTGAACCTAAGTGTCCTGTGATTTTGCCTTTTATAATCTGTAACCTACTTGCCATTGGGGAGATAGGTCTTTCAAAGCAGATGAGCTAATCCTATAATAAACTACTTCCTTCCTCATTGTAAACTCCTGCTCCTGCATTTCTTTGGGTGAGTTTGCACTAGTGGACGTACTCAAATATTGGGGTTCAGTAACATCTGCAGTGATGTAGATTTCTCAGCCTGCTTCCTTCCTGTAGAAAGGTGGAGACTCAGAAGCCTTCTTGCAGTTTAACAATCTCTATCCCTTTGAGTCTGAATTGATGACCTTTATGGTGGTACAATTTCTAAGAAAACTATATACTTTTTATGTATTAGATTATTCCAAAATGCTACAACCACAGTTCTTTTCTAGATATGCCCCCTTCTTCAGATTTCTTTCATTGTTATTTTAGGTGAATTTTCAATGAGACCATGTTCTTAAGATTCTCAGAAAATCTTTTTTTCTAGCTGAGGTGTGTACTATGTGCCAGCTTAAATCTTTCAGAGGTCTTAAAAGGAGAGTTTATAGCCATACCTTTGATTTTATTTTGAGTTCAGGCTTCTTCTTCGTTTTTAAATTAACTTGTTGTTGTATACAGTTGTCCCATTTTTCCCATTGCTCTCCCCTGCCCCATCAAGCCTCTTTCTTTTTATGAACTTTTAAATCATTGGGGAGATTGAAGAAGAGAAAAAGTTTCATTCTCTAATGCCGCAGGTTGAGGTTGGTCTGTATTTATTTTTAATTGTGCTTACAAATCAAGCAGTTCTTTATTAAACCTCCCCACCTTACCTTATCATAGGAGTCAAAACAAAACAATACACAAAAATTTACTCACACTGCCAACATTCTGCCAGAAAACCAACTTACCAGGTCCACAAAGTACCTTTTCTATCTTCCAAGTTACTGCAGGCAAGAAGACAGCTATGCCAATTGCCCTTCTGTTTTATAACTTGGGTTGCCATTGTTCCAGGTAGCTATAGTAGTTTTCTTGTCATTTTTCCAGCCTCTGCCCATAGCTCAATTTCAAAACCGATGCTATCCATCTTTAGTGTTTGTTATGGGAAGTGCCCACTCCTTAGAACCAGTATCAGTTTGATTTTATTATGTAACAAACAGCCAAAACTTGGTGCTTAAAACATGCATTTAGTTCATGAGTCTTAGGAAGGGCTGGGCAGATTTCTGGCCTGGAATGGTTGACCTCTGCTGGGCTTTCCCCAGCACCTACAATGACTTGGCAGGTCTCCTGGCAGCTGTGTTTTCTAGGGTGGCTTTCCTCCTACTTCTGACAGTTGGCAGGTTTCTCAATTGGTAGCTGTGCCGCTCAGCTCTTACAGATCTAAGAACAACAGGAGAGGACAACCCCTAATGTGCAAGTTATATTTAAGTCTCTGTGTATTTCACATTTTCTATTTCCCATTGGCCAAAGCAAGTCACAGGCACAGGCTAAGCCCAGTAGCTGTGCAAGAGCGGGTAACCTGAAGCATGGATACAGAAAGCACAAACAGAGTGGGGGCCATTACTACAACAACAACTACAACCCATAGTTTCCTGAAGATATAAATCAGCAGTGTCCACTCACTGATCAGGCATTGTTCCCAAAGAATGACTGCCAGGTCTGGAGCTGAGTCAAGTGAAGCTTCTCATTGCAGTCCTGCCTGGTGTGGAAACGAGCCTTTTCTTTTCCTCTTGCCCTGTCCCAGTATACAGGGCCTGGCTTTAAGCAAAGTCATCTACACAGACCTTTTCCCATGGAGAGAATACTCTCTGGGGACTGTGAGTATATTTTTCCAACAGAAAGCTTTAAGCCTGGGTCATCTTAGTCTAGCAGAAGAGTTCTAATAATGCTGAACCTCAAAAACAAAAAGACCTGGATTTTCATTTCTTTGTCTCTAGGGGGGACAAAAATTGGCCCCTATGCAAATTATCCTACCCAATGATTGGTTCTTCACTCTTATTGATTCTCCTGCAAAAAAGAATTTTAAGTTTTGCTTCATCAGTGCTTTGAAGTAAATCGACACACACATACATCCCTCCCCCACCAAATACACATGCACATGCATAAACACACAAAATCCACACTCTCAGAGCGTAAACATGAATATGGGCAGTGGGCATGGCTCGGCCTCAACACTGAGACTCTCTAGGACTCGAGTAAAATTCAGTTTGAATTTTCTGAGCAGTCACACACATTCACCTCAAAGAGACAGTGTATCCTAGTGGTTAGTAAAGCTGGCTGTTCAGACTGCCAGAGTTGAGTCCTAGTCCTACCCTTTACTGATTCTGTGATCTTGGGCAAATTAAGCAACTGTTCTATGCCCTAGTTTCCTCTTGTAAAAGGGTGATAATAATAGCACTTTCCTCCTAAAGTTTCTCTGAGGAATAACATGATGTTTGTAGAGCACTTGCAACAAACAGGTTCTCAATAAGCAAGGGCTAATATCCCTGGTCCCTTTACCAGGGACGGGGAAGGGCCTAGGATCTCAGCAAGGCATTTGATAGTCAGCTTCTCCCGCTGAGGTAGGTGGCTGGAAAGCTCCTCTTTTCCTCAATACTGAGACTAATTTCCTAATAGCTGCGTTATTTTCAGGAATTTGGAGAACTCACGCTGGGCCCTGAGGCCTGAGCCAGAAACCCAGCTGCCAGAGTTCTTTGCCATCTATCACAGAAACCTAAGAGGTTGCAAAAGTACTTCTCCTGGGTCCTTTCTGAAGTACAGTTCATTTGCCTCACAGAGTTGCAATAGTTTCAGCACCCCTCTTCAGAAAAGTCTCCAGTGTGGTGGGGAGAGTTAATGCTTGTTTTATTTCACAAAAACCTTATTTGCTTACTCAGCGCCGTGTACAATTCCAACCATTTTATAAATACCAACTCATTTTATAAATACCAATCTTCATAATAACCTTAAGGAGCAGGTTCAGTTATTGTCCCCACTTTAAAAATAGGAAAACCGAGGCATGGGCAGTTCAAATAACCTGCCTAAGGTCAGGAAGTAGAATGGCAGAGCCAAGACTCAAACCCAGGCATTCTGGGCCAGAATCCATGCTTTTAACTACTAACCTGTGGTGACTTTCTCAATGACAGATTATTATTTATTAAGCAATTCTTACGCGTTTGCACCAAGCAAAGGTCTTGTTGGTCATTGTCTCACTTCAAAAAGGGATTAGTATGCTAATTTTATAGATGTGGAGACTGAAGCTGATTGAGTTTCAGTGGCTCAGCCAAGCTTTCATAGGTGATTAGGACCAGAGCAATGCCTATTCTTGTGAGCCCCATAGCAGCTCACTACCTAGAGAAAGATTTGATAACTAAAAAAAGCTATAAAACATGTTTTTGTCCCAAGTGCAAAACATATTACTATTGTCTCTGCTTTTTCATGGTTTTGACTAAATCAAACTAAATTTAACTTCCAGAAGACTTCACTTAATAAAAATATTAAAATATTAGAATAAGCACATTTTATGTTTAGTGTTCATTCCTTCATGCCACAAACATTTGCTTAGAGCCCACACTATGCCAGGCACTGCTTGTGTTTGATTAGATCAATGTGCCAAAAGACACAAAATTGCAGAGCTGTTTTGTTTACCGGTGATTATAAATGTGGCACCTAAGATACACACCTCTGGTATCACAGGCCTAGCTAATTCTTTGCCAACACATCTCTTTGCAGTTGTGCACTTATTTAGGACAATCATTGGCTTCAGGCTCCTAAAGGACACATGTCATCAGATGGGGTGAGTGAAGTTCTCACTGGATTTAAAAGAGCTTTGGTTGATACCTGCTAGGAAGGTTTACCTGGCCCACTCAGGCTGCTATGCCATAAATCCCAATTCTGTAGCCAATTGCAAATTTCCTAGGCATTTACATTTGCTGTCCACTTCTGGAGAATAATTACAGCTATTTAATTGTATTCATAATTTAGTATACACCTGAAAAATATGCTGTGAAATATCAGAGGGATCCTTTAATCCTGGTGTTCCATTTACAAACTGTCACATTTATAAAGCATCTTTAATCTCCTAGGGTCTGCTGGAATTTTTTATTACAGCCTGCTTTGTGCTTTAAATATTAAAGATTCTGTAATACTTCAAAAGGTGATAATGCCTGATACTCTGATGGAACTTAAACCTCACCAGCTAAATATATTGAGGAATGTTCCATGGCCCTGGCTTAATTAAACATGCATGTGTATTTTCAAATGCAATATTTTTCTGCTGGTTACGTTTCTGACAAACCTCCAAGCAGGTCCAGGTGGAACGAAGCATGTAAACAGCCTTGTGAATGAAGCTTACAGCGCTCAAATTAGAACCTTCACTCAATTACTAGGCAAACCTCGAATCTCTGCCATTGATAATGTCATTGAATGCTATTTGCAGTTTAACAGGGTATCTTTGTCATTTCATTTATCTAAAACACGTCCAGTTTAATTATGTGAAGAAACATGGGTGCAGGGTGTTTTTAGCCAATGAGATGGTATTTGTTCTCAGTAACTTACTCATCTCTCTGGAACATGGCATATATTACAAGGCAGTGGCAGGCTTTAAATGTACCATTTGTTTTCATTATATAGCACTTAAAAGGTACCCTTCTAATTCACCATGCCATGTTAACGCAGTCCGAGTTCTCGTAAGCCTTGAGACCAAATTACTATGGCTGTGGCTACTTGAAAATTACTTAAACAGCTTTCACAATAAAAAAAATGCATCAATACAAAAATCTGTTTATTACTTAATTGTTTTTTAATAAAGATTTTATTTATTATTTTTAGAGAGAGGGAAAGGGAGAGAGGCAGAGATGGAAAGAGACATCAATGTATGGTTGCTTTTCACTTGCCTCCAGCTACGAATCTGGCTGGAGACCTGGCTTGCAACTTGGTTATGTACCCTGGCTGGGAATCGAACCAGCAACCTTTGGGTTTGCAGGCCGGTGCCTTATCCACTGTGCCACCAGCCAGAGCTAACTTAATTGTTGACATGAATACAGATGTCCCTATATTGCCTATTTTATTTTGAAGAGAAATCTCTATTTGGCATTTGCTACGCTTTGGACCTCTCTGAAAAACCTGTTTCAAAGGAACTGCATTTTGTTTTTAAACATGTATCTTTCAATTTTTGTCAGAAGAAATGAAATACTAAGCTCAGATTTTCAACCCAAAACTTCCAGATATCTTTTCATACAGTCATATAACATTGCCTAATATTAAAATCTCCAAATAAATGCCACTTTGAATAGCTGCTCATCTATTTGGAAATACGACTTACTAAAGCTACCCAAATAAAGATTGGCAATAGTTTGAAAAGGAACAAGATGTTTTACAGATGTGCAAAAAAGATTGGGTTTGAATGATTCAACCTGCTGTAGAATCAACATGTAACAATTGTTGGACTAGAAAAAATATATAGTAAAAATATATGCATAGGCTTCCAAGAGAAGTTCAATCATTATGCTGTAATAGGGAAGCTTGTGCAAAAAAATCCAAAAATTTTTAATAAAAAAGCTCTGTGAGATCCGAGGCAGTATTAGAGCAATTTTCTAGGTGAGGCAATGCTAGTGGAATATGACAGGTGAGGTATTGTTATTATAATACCTAAGGCAAAGCAGCAACCACACAGAATGATAGACAAATCTGAATTAATATGATCAGCAAGGTGGCATTTGAATATAATCTTCCTGTGTTGTGGAAAAGGCTGCATGCATATTATACATGCAGGAATTGTGTGGACGGCTGTAGACAGAACACTCAGTGGGGGGAAAGATTTCAGGACATATCTGTGCTTTGCTGGGTAAGGCATACACTTGGAAATTGGATTTGTAAACAAATTAAAAGCCGAATTTCCTTTCTTAAAGCAGCCTTCAGTGGGTGTTGACAATAATCACTTAACCTTGGCAATTGGAAGCCTCTGAAACAAATAATTAAGGGAAAATGGGGAATGTGAACTACATTTTAATTTTGGCTCCTGTTTTGATAATCCTTAGTGTTTCTATCCTGGATCTGTGAGCCAAGTAGCCATTTGAGATCCCCAGATGGGAAAATATTGTCTCCCCTGAGGATTTCAGCCATCTTTTGCTGTCTTAATCTGTGATCACCACCTCTAATTAAAAGCCGTAATAGTACTCAGGCCCTAATAGTACAAAGGAGACTACAGCCTACGGAAAGGGTGCGTGTTATTAGGCGACAGAAACTCTCAGAAATTTGAGCCTGCAGAAACTGCCTGCCTGATCTTTAATGGATTTTTAAAGATGACAAGAAAGGAAATGGGAAAGTAAAGCCATGGAAGGCAGAAATTCCCTGAAGGAGCATTCTGAAGTAAATCAGTGCAACTGAAAAAGTGAACTCCCGGCGCCTGGGGATATCTCCCAGGTTTTTCAGCTGGACACTTATGGCCTGTTGGGTCCCTGAACACCTCTGCTCCGGGCGGACTTTGACAGAGCAAGTCACAGAAAGATGAACAACAGCACCTGAAGTGCTGTTTGCAGGGCAAAAAATTGCTCCCTTTGCACGCAGGACTGCCTTTGCTCCCTGTCACAAGACTTATTATAGTCTCCCCACATAACAGTGCCATTTATGTATGTTAACTTGTCGAGCAGTAATGGTATTCTTTGCTTCCTTTTTCTCTGCTGCTCAGCCAATTAAAAACAAAGGAAGCAAATGAGGTCAACACTCGTAAAATCTGAGTCTATAGGTGACAGACATCCAGAGACCAAATAGCCTTGGATGCTGTCAGAGTGTAAGTAAATCATGAGCAAGAAAACATCTCTGTTTCCTGGGGCTTTTACCTATATATTTATTTTTTCAGGTGAGAAGTTGATTTCAGGTTTATTTTTTCCTTTAATCAACCTAAATAAGGTACATCTTTTAAGGAGTTTGGTAATTCTGCTAATAGAATTATGTGTCCCATATGGAAAAACGGACATAAACAAGAGATTGTTCACTTTAATCTTCTAGCACAAAGACCAACATTTAACCACAAAGTAGAGTTATATCTCCAGACGCTCTTAAAATAGTCCCATCGATATTGTACAATCACAATAAGTGTTTTTGAAATGTTCCACACACAGGTATAACAGGGATAGCTCATCCTATTTTCTAATCCTAGCTTTGTGATCACTGTGATTTGAAAAACTAATTAGAAGAACCCTTTCGCTTCCTTTCGGTGTGATTTAAATAACACACTGGTTCTTATTTTATGTCCCTTGGCTTCTGCAGTCTGTATCCTATACATCTTGGCAAGTAAGACAATCCCTGAAGGAGTGAGGCTGCTCTCAAAATCAGAGGTGACTTATATGATGCCCTGGCTGCGTGCTACAACCTGGCTGCTATCCCTGAAGCTGGCAATAGCCCCGGAGCCCTTCCCACCCCGAGGCCTCCTCGGTGTGCTGTAAAAGGCTCCATGTAGGGTTTAGTGTGGAGGGAAGCAGATAGTACAGGTTGTCCTCTATCAGCTGCTGAAGGCAGCAAGGGAGACTACAAGCTTACCTAATTACTTACATTTTCGTCATAGATCTTGAATTTGAAGATACAGATATCACCTACTCTAAACTTGATTCTAATTGCACAGGTGTCTCCAAAAGATCACCCCTCCCCCAACCAAACAATCCAGGAATATGGGATTATCAGGTCTTTTTTGAGTAGAATACCACACAGGACAACAATAGGGCTCGACAATGGCCAAGAAGGGACAGGATTCTAACATAACATTTGGGTGTGGCTTTCTGCCTCAGCATTTAAACTGTGGTTGTCCTTTGACCACTCACACTCAAAAAGAGTGAGAAATAACCTTGCTTTTCATATATCCTGGGAGGGATCTCTCTATGATTAAATTTCTGGGTTGTACCCCATGTAACATATTTATCAGCTTAGTGGTAGCCTGCCTTTCATCTTATTTTGTTCTATAAATATTTAGCCTTCTACTAAATTGACTGTAAGATCTTTAAAGGGAAGACTAAATCATACGCTACTCTTGAATTCTCACTTTTAATCATACTTTACCTATATTGGATGCACAGAATGTACCACACAAATGCCTCATGGACTTATGGGCACTTTCACACATCATATTCATGTAAAAAAAAAATATGCAACCTCTGTTCTGGTGGCTAATTAATATGTTTGCAGGTAACAGAAACCTGGGAAAACTCTCATACTATAAGTGACATATGCATAACTCAACAAAATCTAGTCAACTAGAGTGCTGAATTGAGTGAATATTGTCACCCCACATTCTGAGACAACATTGCTTAATATCTCAAAGGCATCTCAAATTTACCTTCATTCTTTTGGCAAACATTTAGTGAGCATCTAATATATCCTGGGAACTGTTCTATGGGCTAGAATTGCAACATGAAACAAGACGCAGATGATTCCCCTCTCATGGAGCTTATGTTCTATGGTCCAAACATTTTTGCTATATCCCTAAACCATAGAATAGTCCCCAGAATATGGTGTGATGCTCCAGTAAATGTTTTCCCCAGTATCTCTCTTCTGGGTAAATTTTTTGAATTCCTTGAAGTCTCTGCAACACCCTGACCACTCTGAAAACATCACTCTAAATACAAATATTTACCTTTGTTCTAGGCTGAGATAAGGTGACTGGAATTTCAGGCCACAGTAACAGATTAAACAAAGACACAGGGGTATGAAAGTTCATGGGTATTAAAAGAAAAGAAAGTGACTCAGTACTTACAATTCTAACCCTGGCTGTGCATTAGACTCACCTGAGGAACTGTCGAATATATATATATATATATATATATATATATATATATATATATATATACAGATATATATATATATATTCGTGTCTGTGCTCTGTGGCTAAAAATTCTCAGTTGATTTCATATAGGGCTCAAGTTTGGTATTTGCTAAAAAAGCTTCACCTACAGGTGGGTCTAACATGCCACCAGAGGTGAAAACATCTCCACGGTTGCATGCAAATGTGCCTGGAAAAGGTATATCATAGTCATATTGTGAGAGCCTTGAACAACATGCTAATGAGCTTGAAATTAGTTCTGTAATACAAAGGGGCATTAAAAGTCATTTAAAAAACACACAAGTGGCATGATTAGATCTGTCTCAGAAAGAGCTCCGGTGACAAGTTATAGGATAAATTGGAGAGAGAAGTGATCATAGGCAAGGGAGACCAGGGAACTTGAAGAGTATTTGAAACAGCCCTAGTGAGAGATAATTAAGCCTGAACAGAGGGTGTGTGTGGCAACCCAGCTGGGAGGCCAAAACCAGTTTTGAGAAACCCTGGGAATAGAACTTGCAACATATGCTGACCCTGCAGTGCAGGGGTTTGAGAGACAAGGAATTAAACTGATAATAGGTTTCTAATGTGAGTGGTTGGCTAAGGGAAAGATGGAGTTAACTGAGGGCAGGGCTTCTCACCAGGCATGTGCAGCCTAGGTTGGTTGACCCTTGATGGGAATGCTACAGAAAAAATTAAAACTCTAAAGAAGAGGACTGGACCAAATAATCTTTAAGAATGTTTTCAAGTTTGAAATCCTATGGCTCTATTTCATAAGGTTATGAACTTATTAAAGATGTAGTTTGCATTTTTATCTTTATATTCTCCACAATGCATTTTGTAGGGGCTCTAACATAGCTGGTGGATGAAGAAATACAAAATTAAAAGCATACTTCTAACAGACTTCCTAACATGTCGGACTGTTTTTCTCCATTCTACTGTCCTACTTAACTTATATCACATCAATCTAAACAATGTTCCTATTTCTTAATCCACTTTCTTAATCCAATGCAGAAACCTGACTGAGCTGCTTTTCCCCATTTATAAAATTGAGCTTTAATAATAATAATAATAATAATAATAATAATAATAATAATTCCTTCTTTTTTAAAAGATTTTATTTATTATCTTTAGAGAGAGGGGAAGGGTGAGGGACAAAAAGGGAGAGAAACATCAATGTATGGCTGCCTTTCACCTGCCTCCAGCTACGGACCTGACAGGAGACCTGGGTTGCAACCTGGTTATGTTCCCTGGCTGGGAATCCAACCAACACCCTTTGGGTTTGCAGGCTGGTGCGTCTATCCACCGTACCACTAGCCAGGGTGTTAATTCCTTCTTCATAAGGTAATGTGAGTGCATTGTCATCACCCAAGGAATGTGAAGATGAGGGGCACAGGAGAACCACACTTCAGCCAAATTACTGTTGATGGTATAGGCATGGCCACACAGAAATTCCAGGCCATGCTGTGCAGCCAGATAAGCTCAGATGTTGGGTATTTGCTGCTCTGGATGTACTGTCAGTAACCTAGTGAGCCAAGTTAATACTAGCTTGCACTGGGTATATGAGGGTATTTTGTTGCTGTTTGGAGAAATGACCAGTTTACTTGGTTATATTGACAGCTCTACTGTAAAATTTGCTGGCATTAAAGGTCAAAAAGACCCAGTTTTCCTCTGGTTGTTTCTACCCAAAAGAGAATAAATCTGGGAGCTGATTCACTTGTCTGGCAATAATTTATGAATCATGCATTGACTGTGTTTGAATTGAGAAAGGCTTTCATATCCTTTCCATTAGCTCAGATTAAGTTTTCATATAGATGCTGGGAAGCATGCTAGCAATATCCTTAGCTCATTTTTATGAAAATTTTATCAGCGCTTTTTTCTGTACTACACTCCAATTGGGATGTCTCAGAATCTAAAGCTCAGCTTTGAACATGAACTTCTCTCAACCTGGCTGGCTGCTGCTCTAAAGGTTTCAATATTTTATGGGCTCCGGCTAACTCAGCCGTGAGATTCAAGCTGCAGAGATTTAACTCTAATGTAAAATCATGAACAGATGAAAACTGGGATGTCATAAGTAATACATCTACAAGAGCAGGATGCAGTTACCATTTTTAAAAGGGCTTTAAAAAGAAAACAACATTCTCTGTTCTGTCTTTATGCCTCAAAATGAAAAGCCCCTGAGCTATTGTACTAACACAGGGCCGTCATTTTTTTTGCCTCCTTTTCTTCAATTGCTGCTTAATTGTTGTTGTGGGCTGGGTCCCCCCCCCCCTTAAGATTCCCCTATCCACATGAAAGCCCCTAATATCTGCATTCCAGAGAAATGGGCACCGTGTGGTGAAATGCGTATAGGCCAAATCCATTTCTTAGCATCTTCCTCTTTTTGTCTCAAAACTGATTTAAAACATTTGGAAAATCTGTCTGTTCAGCTGAAGTGTTCTACTGCATTCTTTCCCGGCAACAGTGGGGTCACATGTGATCCATCCGATGGACTTTCCTGTTACAATCTATAGTCATTTCCCTCGAGCCCCGCAGAGCCTGGCTAAGCAGAGGAGCTCTGTAATGGCTCCAATAACAATGTGCTCTTTGTGTGCAAGAATCCAAGGGGAAGAGCTGGGGTGGACTGGTCAGTAACAAAAAAAAAAAACCAACCCAGCATTTTCGCACTATTTATTTCTTCATGTGTACTCTGCCATTACACGTATTTTTTAAATAGTAAATACCTCTTTCCATACAATACTACCCAAGCACGAAAAGAACAAATACAGAAAACTGTATTTTGCAAAGACTGTGGTCATTATTGCTAGTTATTAACCTGTGTCAAATAAGATGGCAGATGGCAGGACTGCATTGCGTGTATCTGAACTTGTAAAAGGAGAGATGGTTCTAAATAGAGCTTAATTCATCTGTTAAAAAATATCACTTGCTATATGCATCGGAATGGAACCCTCTCTCTCTAGTTTCAAAAATATCACAAAATCAACACCCCACTAAAATAAGTTCAAAGTTACAGATTGGGAGAGACCAAAGTGCCTCTTTCCTGCAAGGCCCTGGATCTCCAGCCACCCAGGCAAAAAGGCGACTCTGCTAGTCCTAGGAATCCATGATCTCTCTGAGGAACCTCCCAGCTTTTCATCATTTTGAAAGTTGCTTTCCTAGCCTTGTATTTAAGAGATGTCTATCCTATTTTAATTGCAGTCCCAATCCTTCTAGTTAGTTAAACCCCACACAACATGGAAAGTGATTCTTTTCTCATAGACCTCTTTTATCCTTGAAGAGAGGAATGAAGTTTCCTCTTTGATCTTATCTGCTGTAGGATAACACCCATTTCTTTAACATAGTAATGTGAAGGGCACTTCTCATTCATGTAATCACCCATATTAATATTAAATGTCCCAGAGAAATCTGACTTCAAATGATACTGTAATACTTACATATTAAAATAAGGAGGGTTTTCTCCTTAATAAACTGGAAATATTTAAATATATATGTATAGAGTAGTCTCCCCTTATCCACAGTTTTGTTTTAAGCAGTTTTAGTTACCAACTGCAGTCCAAAAATATAAATGAACAATACAATGCCAAAGGCAACACCCATATGTTTTAAATTGCACACCACTCTGAGTAACATGGTGAAATCTCTCACTGTCCCACTCTGCCCTGCGCAGGGCATGAGTCATCCCTTTGTCCAGCATGCGCAGGCAGCGCTAAATGTTAGTCATTAATAGCTCAATCAGTTATCAAGTCAACTGTCATGGTATCACAGTGCTTGTGTTCAAGTAACCCTTATTTTTCTTAATAATGGCCCCGAAACACAAGAGTAGTGATTTTGGCAATTCAGATATATCAAAGAGAAGCCATCAGATGCTTCTTTTAAATAAAAAGGTGAAAGTTCCTGACTTCATAAGAAACAAAATAATCGTATGCTGAGGTTGCTAAGATCTTCAATAAAAATGAACCCTCTATCTGTGAAATTGTGAAGAAGAACAAAAAAGCCCTACCAGTTTTCCTGTTGCACCTCAGATGGCATATTACAGCCACAGTGCATGCTGAGTCCTTAGTTTTAAGATGGAAAGGGCATTAAACATGTGGGTGAAAGACATGAACAGAAAATGTGGTCCAATTGATGGCAATGAGTTACACCAGAGAACACTGAGCCTGTACAAAGACTTCAGCAAGGGATCCCTGAAACGAGTGACACCAGGCACTTACTGCAGAATTCCGAAATAGATTTGGACTAAGAAATATAAAAATAACTTGGGGGAGAGAGAGAAGGAGAATATTCACATAACTTTGATTACAGTATATTGGTATACTTGTTTTATTTTATTAGTAATAGTGGTAATCATTATTGTGCTTAATTTATAAATTAAACTCTATTATATATAGATAGAGTTTGTATTGGAAAAGCATAGTATATTTAGGGTTTCATACTATCTATGGTTTCAGGCATCCACTGGGGATCTGAAAATGTACCCCCATGGGTAAGGGAGACTACTATATGGATATGTATGTGTGAGAGTGAGACATGAGACTTCTCATACTAGAACACAGGAAGGATGAATTGGTATATTTTATCTGGGGGATAATTTGGCACCAGATATCAAGACTCTCCAAATATTCATGCCCTTTGACCCAGTTATTCTACTTTCAACAATTTATCTTAAGAAAATAATCATCAATATGGTAGAGATTAAGCCAATGAATGTTGGTTGCAGTATTATTTATGAGTTAAAAACTGAAAATAAACTAGCTTTCTAACCACAGTAGATGGTAAATTACCTTATGATAGAATATTTTGATTTAGAAAGTATTAGAGAAAGCAAGATACAAAAATACATACATATACACATAGTATAAAATCCATTTTGTTAAATAAAATTATATACATTTTGTTTAAAAAAAACTACCCAAAATTTATTGTGTACTTAGTATGTGTACTTGGCACCATATGAAAAATTCCATGCATGTTATTTATTTAGTCTTCAAAATAAACCTAAGTTAACATATTATTTTCCATGTTTTATAGAAAAAGAAACTAAGGCTTAGACAATTTAAATAACTTTCCAAGACCAAGAAGGCAGTATTTGGCAGAACCAAGACTTGTAACCATGTCCACTTGATGACAGAGATTGCGGTCATTAACAGTGTTATACTATTTATATAAACATACAAAAGACCAGAATTTAGTAATCCAAAATATTAACAATTATTATTTCTGATGTTGGGTTTACTACTGATCTTTTTCTTCTTTAAATTTATTTTCCAAGCTATCTAAAATGGATACCTATCTCTTTTATAATTGGAGAAAAACAATACTAAATCTGAATCTCTCCCACTGACCTTTTCTCTATTTACACACACATGCACAGAAAGAGAGAGGGAATATACAATCTGTCCTTCCTCAAGCACAAATTTTCTTCAGTCTTCAAAATTTTTGTCATCACCATCCTTTCTAGGTATATGCTTCTCTAAAGAGGTCCCGAGAAATCCCACTAAATGTAGAAGAGTTCCAGTCCTTGCCTTTGAGGCCATATAGACTTTTTATCTTGCCTAGTTCCAATTAACAAAGCTTCATTAGAGACCTTTACCACCAAAGCAGTGATGTTGCCTTCAGTCTTTGTTCACTAAAAACAGATCACTCTTATAAACTCATTCTTGTTTTCAAGCCTTATTTATAGCTGTCCAAGATGTGAGTGCAACGTTTTCTCTAAAAGTGAGCTACATTTTTTTCCCTGCTATATAGTACATCATCCATCATTGGCACTAAGAGCTCAATGACTGGATGTTCACTGCAATTCTGGGGGTGATGATGAGGAGGAGGTTATAGGAGGCCAGCAAAGCCATTGTTCATTCTGCCAGTCATGCTGCCCACAGCAAAATGCAGCATGGACTATTTTAACTTGAAAGGAAGTATAAAGTGGGATGGTGTCATATTTATAGCCTTTATCTTTCAGCAAACATTTATTGAGCAAATACTATGTCATTTGCTACACCAGACATTCAATCTACAAACATGAGTAAGACCTTATCTCTGCCCTGGCAGAGTTAATAGTCTAGAGGGGCAAAGCGACTAAAAATATAATTTGGGGCCCAGCTGGGAAAAACTTGTTAAGAAATTTGGGAGGCAGGGGTGTTGCAAGTTGGTGGCAGAGTAGGAGGATCGATCATGCACCTCCCCCCAGAAAACAATTGGAAGTAAAACTAAAAAGAGAACTAGACACCTGGAATAAACTGAAGACTACCCAATAAAGAGACTTTTAACCAAGGAAAGAAAATAAAACACCACGACCAGTAGGAAGGGTGAGGTTGTTACAGGGGCGGGCCCATTCACAGGGGAGGCAGCAGCGCAGCTGCGGGAGCTGTCCCTGGAAAGGAGAGAAGCAAGGCACACACAGTGTACAAGGCACACATACGACACACACAGCACACAAGGCACCCATGCAAAACACATACAGCACACAAGGCACACATGCGGCACACACACAGCACACAAGGCACACAGGGCACACATTTAGCAGACCACAAGGCAGCCAGCAGTGAAAGCCGCAAGGTTCGTCTCTGTTGGGGAGAGACAAGAACCAATAGAGATAAAGTCTCTACTTTTCCTTTTCCTTTTTTAATTTTTAAAGGGGCCAAAGCACAGGTTTTGTGTTCACAAACTACTCACATTGGGCCCCATTGAAGGGAAGGCTGCACAGCCTACAGACAAGAGAGGGGAGTCTAGAGTGGGAGGCACTGGGGAGAGCCGAGGGGGAGAAGTGGTGGCGTTTCTGTGCCAGGGAGGGACCAGCACCACAGCAGCCACCTTGCCTGAGAAGAGCACGCCCTTCCTGGGGGGAGAAGCAACTACCTCACCCTGTGGGATACTGCTTTCCCCAACCTCTGAAATCCTGCTCACCTCACCCTGAATCTTTTTTTTTTAATTTAGTTCTGTGTTTTGTCTTGTTTTATATATATATTTTTTTCTTCTTTCTTTTCTCCCATCCTGTATCTTAACCCCTGCTGAGGAGAAAGCAACATACTGAGACTCAGGGGGCATCAGAGACAGGGTGCAGCTATAACATAACACTTCCTTGGAAAACAGACTAGCACTTTCCCTTGTGGAAGAGCCATACAAACACCCTCCCAGTTTCTGGCAGACTCCAAATTTGGGCTCTGGAGGCTCCACGCATTAGCCTACTAGGGGTCCCACTCTGCAGAGTACAAGGAAAATGTTCTAGGCAAAATCAGACTAGTGGCTCGAAATCAGGGGAACACATCCATCATATTCCCTGAAATCTGAACAGCTCCTGCCATGGGAGATTCAGGAGCCCCCACCCCCAGAGATTCCACCAAGAAGCCCTCTCAGAAATAGTCTGTGACTAGTGTCAGACTGAGCCGGCTGGCAGGCAGAGACAGGTACAGGTGGGTATTGCAGGAACTTGGGAAGCTTGCTGACACACCCCAGGACCCAGTGCTGACAAAAGTTAGCTTGGCAGAGCAACTCAGCCCAACTTGGGCTCAGCCAAACCCAGAGGAATCAACCACAAGCTGTGGATCGCTTGTAGCTTTGAACGGACTGCTGAGAGCTAGATGCAGATGGAACCTACGTTGAATTACACCGGCCTCAGACTACTTCAGAGCTGTGTCCAAAGGGAGGACCCAGCAGGCAAGTGCTAAACTGGGCTGAGAAGAATCCCACTTTGTTCTTTTTTTAATTACTTTCATTATTTTTACTTTTTCATAGCATTTTAAATTATTTTTTCTATTTTATTGCTTTTTACTTTCTGTCTCTTACTTTACTCTTACCAGTGGTTACCCTTTGTCCCCTTCTTTTTTCATTTTCTTATTTTTGTTATTCTTTCATTTTCTTTGTCCCTGTTTACTGTTTTCCTCTTTCAATTCATTATTTGTATTAATGCTTTCCCCCCTTCTCCTGCCGTAATCACTTTGCTGTCGCTTGGTCTTCTCTAATTCTTTTTCTTTTGTTTTCCCCTTTCTCTAATATTCCATTTCTCTTTCCACTTTTATTATTCTCTAATCTTTTGTCATTGAAATTGCTATCATTGGGAGGGAGGAGTTTGTTGTGTGTGTGTGTGTTTGTGTTGTTCTGCTTTGTTCTGACAGTACCTCTATGACAGCATAGAAGATATGTTGGTCTCCTCTCAGTCAGCCAGCCTTAGGGGACACCCACCAATAAACAAACCAACAATATTCAGGACACAAATACAAAGGGACAGACCACATAATGCTCACAGAACTCATTCCTAAAGTATCTGATCAAGAGATCAAGGAGTCTGCACCGCTGGGTCCCACAGGACTCCTACCACATAAGCCCACCCCACAATACAGAGAGTCAAAGCAGATCTATCTAATACAGAGAAACAAACAAACAAACAAAAAAGAGACAACTAAAATGGGGAGACAAATAAACAACCTCCAAATGAAATAAAAAGAAGCATCACCAGAAAAAGACATAAGTGAAACGGAGGCAACCAAATGATCAGATGTAGATCTCAAAGTAATGGTTATAAGGATGCATTTTTGAGAAAGAAGAATGAAAGTAGGAGGGATCACAATATCTGATATCAAACTATATTATAAGGCCACTATATTCAAAACAGTCTTGGAATGGCATAAGAACAGACACATAGATCAATGGAACAAAGAGCCCAGAAATAAACCCACACCATTATGGTCAATTAATGTTTGACAAAAGAGGCGAGAACATACAATGGAGTAAAAACAGTCTCTTCAGTAAATGGTGCTGGGAGAACTGGACTGCTACATACAAAAAATGAAACTAGAACACATCTTATACCATACACCAGAACAAACTAAAAATGGATAAAAGACTTAAATATAATTTGTGAAACCATACAAATCCTAAAGGAAAACATAGGCAGTAAAATTTCAGATATCTTGCATAGCAATGTTTTTGCTGATACATCTCCTAGGGCAAGGGAAATAAAGGAAAGAATGAACAAATGGGACTATATCAAACTAAAAAGCTTCTGCAAGGCTAAAGAAAACATCATCAAAATGAAAAGGGTACCACTTTTATGGGAGAACATATTTACCAATGATATATCAGACATGGATCCAATCGCCAAATATGTAAAGAACTCTGATGACTCAACACAAAAAAGACAAATAATCCAATTAAAAGGACTGAATAAACACTTCTCCAAGGAGGACTTATGAAAAAGTGCTCAACATCATTTGCCATCAGAGAGATGCAAATTAAAATCACAATGAGATATCACCTCACATCTGCCAAAATAACTATTATTAATAAATAAACAAACAACACGTTTTAGAGAGGATATAGAGAAAAGGGAACCAGACACTGTAGAAAGCAGTATGGATTTTCCTCTAAAAATTAAAAATGGAACTGCCTTTCAACCTAGCAATTCCACTGAAGAAGCCCAAAACACCAATTCAAAAGAATTTATACACCCTCATGTTCATAGCAGTGCTATTTATAATAGCCAAGATTTGGAAACAGCCTAAGTGTTCATCAGTAGATGAGCAGATTAAAAAACAAAAACAAACAAACAAACAAAACCCCAAATGTGTTACATCTACACAGTGGAATACTATGTAGCAGAAAGAAAGAAGGAATTCCTATCTTTTGTGACAGTATGGATGGAACTGGAGATTATTATGCTGAGTGAAATAAGCCAGTTCCTGAAAGACAAATATCATATGATCTCACTTATAAGTGAGGAATCTAATGAGCAATTAAAATAAACTAACAAGCAAAATTGAACCATAGGCATAGAATCATGGGACGGACTGACAGCTGTAAGTGGGGAAGAGGTGGGGGAGGTGGGGACTAATTGAAAGAAGGTGAAGAAATTAGTCAAAGAATATATATAAAGGACCCATAGACATGGACGATAGTGAGGGTACTGATTATGGAAGTGGTGGTGGTGGGACTGGGTGGAGAGGATGAGGGGAGAAAAAGTGGGACAACAGTAATAGCATAAACAATAACATTCAAAAGCACTCTTTTTAATGTAAAAATATAAAATTCGACTTATCATTTGGATAAGAACAGTGTTCAGAAGTTTTTAAGTCAAGTTGTGACATGAATCTGACTTGTTTATAGAAGTATTCTAGTAAGAATAAAAAATGGAGAGGTGTCCAAGGGACTATTATGAGTCTGTGAATTAGTCAAGGAAGACATTATGCCAATCCGAACTAGGTCAATGGGGATACTGATGCATTTGTTGACCAACAAGCCTTCCTAATCAGCTGGATTGGGAAGGGGTGTGTGCGATGAGGGAACAGAAGAAGGAGAGGTCATTGTTGACTTTGAGGTTTTTAACTTGAATGGTCAATAAACGGTGACACCATCCATTAAGATGGGGATATAGAGGGAAGATTCTTAAGTTGTTTTTAGAGTCTGATATTTCTAAATTATGTTATGTCCAAGTTTTTAGAAAGCAATTGGGAATGTCAGTATAGAACTCATTAGGGAGGCCAGCAATGGGTTGCTTGTGATTCTGTCACACAAACATGAATTCAGCCATCAGGAGAGTTCCAATTAGCATTGATGTGAGCTGGTTTTTTGTCCCCTTTCCAAGTGAGAGAGGAAGCCAAAATAGGCTTTTGAGCATACAGACCCTTCAGATTCTCCATCCTTCTACCCTGATACTGATGTAACCTGGTATGGTTTTCTAATTGCTTACTTAATTGTCTGCAATCTCCTAGAGGGCACGCACTATACATATTAAATTTGCTGAATGGATTAATAGTTACATGAAATGAGGGACTGAAAAACATTAAGAGATTATATAGTCTGTTTTTCTAAGAACTGTTAACTCTATAAGTAGCAAACCAAAGGAGTGTGGCCTGCAGTCATGCTCACAGCAGTGGCAACCGCAGAGGTTTTCCATAGAGCTCCTCCTCCATATACTGAGGTTCCATCTTTGACTCTTGACCAACCCCTCTTTCACACTCCTCCCCAAACAAGCTATTGTATCAGCCAGGCTAGCACCTTTGCACATATGTTCTACTACAGCAAGTTCCCAACGAATGGTACTTCTCCAGTCTTACACCCTCTAAGTCATTATCCAGGCTTCAGCCAGTACAGTATATAAATATTGTTTCAAATACAGTATATCAAATACTGCTGAGTCTGATTATGTCATCCATTCCCTTATTCAAAACATTTTAATGGCTCACATTGTAATCATGGTAAAAGCCAAATGCCTTCTGTCTCCAGTAGGGCCGGTCATCCAAAATCCTTCTGCTGATCTCTACAGCTTACCTCTCTCACCACCCTGCCTCCTTCTTCCTTCCATCACCCTTGAACCCTCTCTCTTGTCATTTTAAACTATGTCCAGTTGCCTTCTCTTTTCTAGCCTCAGGGCTTCTGCACATGCTGTGTCCACAGCCTGGAACCCTATGCCTTTTCTCTTGCCCCCTCAACCTAACAACTGTGGTTTAGCCTTCAGATCTCTGCTTTGTTATCCCCACTGCCTACAGGAAGCTTGCGCTGGTACTCCAAATCTTGGGTTCATGGTCTACCAATGGCAGGCACTCAGATTCTCCCTCAGCAGCACTTACCACACTGCACTGCTACAGCCTGTGGTCATTTCCCCCTCAGTGAATCATACACTTTTGCCCTCTGTTGTTTCCCAGCATCTAACGAAGTGCCTGGCCCGTAATAAGCCTTCTGCAAATATCTGATGGATGAACAAATGTCCGGCAGGGATGGGGAAAGGATGAGCATGGAGTTGGGCAAAACAGCTTTCTGTTTCTTCTAGATCCTGTCTGGGTTAAGTCGGCAAATGAGGTCAGTGTTTAATCAATCAGTCCACCAATTGCCGTTAAACTATAGCTTCTCATGCAGTCAGAGATGAAAGAAAACTGAAGTTGGAATTTTTCTCAGAAAAAGAGCAAGCACTGGTATTTCAAAGAGAAGATGCTTAGATGAAACATAACCATCTCCTGCTTGTACTGGGAGGTGGAATGTTGTTAGCATCCCTGATAAGCAAGGAAATGGAGCCCAAGGCATTTCCTCTCCTTTCCTCTGTCTCTCTCTCCCCTCCCTTCTTCTCTTTCTCTCTCTCTGCTCTTCCTCCCCCTTCTTGTTCTTCTCTAGGTCTCCTCTCTTTCTTTTCCTTCCCTCCCTTCTTGCCCAAGCAACAGTCTTAAGAAAAGGGAAGTGCAATTACACAGTGACTGTTTAAATTTAAGAGGACAAAAATGAGTTGAATGTTGTTTTTCACTTCTTTTTGCAGGAAACAAATTAGCCCACAGTAGACTTGTGCCTGCAAGCAGCCCATTTAATTTGGTTGTTTCCTATGCCTTGAGGTTAGTTTCTTCCCACTAATTCTGCCAGCCTTTTTCCATGCCAGGACTTATCTCCTCACTGTATCCAGAATCATATGACAAGTAAGAGTTCTATCTGTACATTACCTATTTATTCATCCCATCACCTTATTCCAGAAAGAATTAAGGTGGTAAGTCATTTTTACAAGCACAATCCTTTCCTAAATTGATGCACAAAGGTTCCAACCAGTTCTTCAAACCCCACCACTAAGCACATGGCTAAAAATCAATTTATAAAGTTCCTATTTCCAACACATTTGGAACATGGTGGACATGGGCCACCAAAAGTGAGCATACAGGGGTTTTCACTCAGTTGCAGACCATCCCTGCATACTTCATCAAATTTGAGCTGCCAGAGAAGTTCAGATCTTCATCTTGAGCTCCAGGTCTATGGGCCCAACTCCTTACTGGACACTGTCATTGGATGATTTTACAGGCATCTCAAAATTGAGATGCCCAAAATTGAACTTGTCACCTTACTCCCAGCATAGTATAGTAGCCAAGAGTGCAGACTCTGGTGACAGACTGCCTGAGTTCACATCCTAGCTCTACCACTCAGCATTGCAAATGAGCAAATCGCTTCACCTCTCTGTGCCTCTCTTTCTCGATCTATGAACTGTGGATAATGATAGTGCCTACACCATAGGGCTGTTTCTAGGGGCAAATCAGCGGGTAATTGTAACTGCTTAGAACAATTTGTTCAGCATCTACTGCTTGGTGGGGTTGTGGTTGCTCTAATTCCCTCCTCCTCAATTCCTACCTGGTGAACAACATCAGATTCACCAAGTCTCCACAAAGTCCAAGTCAACTTAGATTCTCCCCAGTTCCTCACTTCACCCATAATTGGCCTCCAAGCTTTACCAGCTTTACCTTCCTAAAAGCCTCCTTCTCCCCACTTCTAGGGATGTTGCTTTGGTTCAGGCTTTCTTTTTCCCATCACTTAGATTAAAGCAGTTGACTTATAAATCATCTTGGCACCTCTAGTCCTATCCCCTCAACAAAACCCTCCACATGAATCTAGTTACGTTACTTCCCTGCTCAATCCTTACAATGCTTCTCTGTGGAGTGTCACCTTCCTTAATTTACTATCCCAGTGCCTTTAACTTCCACCTCCACCTCTCTAGCCCCCCACCCCTCTGGCCCCCGTGGAGCTACTAGATGCCAAACATATCCTGCTCTTTTGTTTCTGGCCTTTGCACAGGCCATTCTCTTCTGCCTAATAATCCATTCTCTGCATTCTTCCCTGGGCAGTGCACCACATTTTCTCCCTCTCTCAGCCGTTTCCTTGATGAGGAGTCAAACAGGGCATGGCTAAGAAGGTTATTCCACCAGGTTTGAATCCTGATTGCATCGCTTTCTAACTATGTGGGTTTAGGCAAGTTAACTAACCTCTGTGCCCCCATTTTCCTATCTATAACAGTAATAAAAGTGCCTACTTCATAGGATTGTTGTGAGAAAAGTGAATTACTTCAAATAAAGTATTTGGAACCATACCTGGTGCATAGAAAAATACAAATAAATGGAGGCTATTATTATTATTATTATCATGATTAACTCTCTTCTACTGTGAGTTGGGATGTCAAACAGTGCCTAGCAAGAAGTTAGCAACTTTAATAGGTTTTAAGGTAAAAGGCACAATGTCCCTACTTGAGACTGGTTCTGCTGCTCCTCATTGGGCAGCAGGTACTTGCAGGGCACTTAGACCTCTGGGAGGGCAAGAGGGCTCCAGGGCTGGTTCCCAGCACCCTGGTGGTTTGGCACAGAAGCAAGAGTGTGCACTTTGGATTCGAATGTTCTGAGTCTGCCACCAAAAAAATTGTTTTACTCCAGACAAATTACTTAATTTCTCTAAGTGTCCTTATCTATAAAATGAAAAAACCATACATATATTGCAATAAAATATGTAAAGCAATTAGCTCTGTGCTGGCATGTGGTAAATAGCTATTAAAAATGTAAAAGGCCTTTTTTCAGCACTATGGAAAAACATTCTAACTAATCAAAACTCACACAAAACTCTTATATAAATAGGTAGTTAAAAGTGAATAGTGGCATAACATTAATAGAGAGGGAAACGAAGTTATTAAAGAGGGTTCCATGTGTATATTGGAGATGAAGAATTTATGTGAAATAAATTGTTGACATTTTCCTGATTCCTTGAAAGTGAGATCCTGGCAAGTATGATCTTGAATAAGAAGCATCAAGTGCAAGATTGTTGGTTATTTAAAGCCTGTTCTGGTAACTGATGCATGCTGGGTCTTCCTCATAAAATTGATGAGCTACACATATGACCATAATTTCTATGCCTCCCTTTACTCTGTTTCCCAGATTGGCCAAAGGGGTGGGTTTTCTGCTATACCCTCAATGCCTAGTTCAGCACCTGGCACATAGAAGATACTCAATAAATATTTGTTGAATTGAATGATCTCATGTTAGCTTAGTGAATAGGGTTGTTTGGTCTCAGCCAGAGGCCATAGCTCTGTTCCCCTACTATTCCTGGGAATTTACTGCTGATTCATTTGCTGATCAAGGTTGTCATTCAGTAGGAAAGGATCCTATGTTACCTGAGTGAGTCACTGCCTGAGTGAGTATTCAGCTCATTCTCCTTGATATCAAGATCTGGCCACAGAGATAAGTTTGCTTCTTTCTCTCTGCTTTAGGTTTTTTAAAAAAATTATTAAACTATAAACAAACAAATTAAGAAAACCCCACAGTAGCTCCATATATAATTAGCAATAGAGAAGACAGTGTAAAGAGGTGGAGAAAGGTGGCAACAGTCCTTTAAATGTTGATTTAGAGAGAAATGCCATTAAGGTTCTGGGATCTCTCTCTCTCCAAGAAAAAAAATATCCTTAATAACAAAAATAAAAAATAATCATCACTGAACATTTTTATAGCACAAACTCCTGGTAAGAATTCCAGAAGACAGGTGCCACTCTATTCCAATAAGACCTGATCACTCTAGTATCCAGGGCAGTTTTGCCAAACTTCTACACAATCATGAGCTAAGAACATAAAGTCATCTCTCCTCCATATGGCATCACCCACCCAACCATTCAGATGGCATTGCTCACCTAACCAATCTTGCATTCTAGGCAGCACCACTACATTTCTCCTGGGTTTTAATCTCATTTTGAAGTTATCCTATTGCCACTTAAAAAAAAAAAAAAAAGTTATTTTATCATGGCAGGCTGAACATGGCATAAAATCAAATAGTCTTAAAACATGGTCGTTTTGACTTCAGGGTGAGGCAGCCCAGTAAGCCCTGCCTATGAAGTCAGGAGTCCTGGTTCTACTCTACCAACTAGTTTTGGGACTTCAGGTACATTATTTAGCTCCCTGAGCCTGTTTCATCTGTAAAATGAGGTGAATTGGTGCAGAGGACCGCCAAGTCTCCTTCCAGGATGAAAATGTATTTAAGACCATGCATATTTACTCTATCAATTTCATCATATATTATTGCTTTTGAATTACTAACCTAATATATTCTAACAGTTCCATTGTGTAAACTAAATTGAAGGGCACTTCTTTAGCTTAAAAATCTTTTCCTAGATTATATTCCAAATTATTATGTAGGTAAACCAAAAGTCCCTGTTCACCTATATTTAAATTGGCCACACATTTATGTGTACCTTAACAAATAAGAAAAAATGGTAAATGGCATCTACAGGCAGCAAGGGGACATTTTCAGCATTTATTGTGACATAAAGAATAAGATCTGAGCTAATGTTTGTGTGTGGAGATTCACTGATAACTCATCTTGCATGATGGGATGTGTCGTGTTGCTGGGCAGATTCTGCAAGTAAAAGTAAAACACTGTTTGCTTAGACTTTCCCAGTATTTACCATAGGAAACAAATCAGTCATGAATATAAAAGCACTTTGGTTTTACAACTATGATTTCAACTTATACTTGAAATAAGAAGATATAAGAGATGTTAATAAACAAAGTCCCTTCCATTTTCTCTTGGCTCTATTGTCTCATAAACATTTACTCATCCTTCAATGAAGGTAGAGCCCTGCTCTCAAAAATCATTTTCTCCCTCATGTTGGTAATTGTGTTGCTCTATGACAGGTACGTGCTAATTCCAGAGTCATTGCTCTTTCTTTCATTAATATATCCTCAATCTCTCCCTTCCCCTTGGTTCCTCCTTCCTTTCTTTTTTTTTTTTCCTAATTTTTAAAAAATTTTATTGTTGTTGTATTACATCTATCCCCTTTTTGCTCCCCTCTGTCCCCCTCCCCACCCCCCCATTCCCCCCAAAGTCAATCCCACCTGTTGTCCATGTCCATGGTTCGTTTATACTAGGTTCTTATCTAAGTTGCTCCCCTTCTTTGCCTCTGCTTCCCCCCTCCCCCCAACCCCATTCCCCCTGACCACTGAAGGCCTATTCCTTGTATTCATATACTTGGTTCTGTTTTGCTTGTTGTTAGTTTTGCTTAATACAAAACACTAAAAATATATTTCCATATCTTTGCTATTTCTACTACCCCTCCACTCTTCAATTTCTTAGCCTCCTAAAAGCCACTCCCTTCTAGGCTACTAAAAGAACTCTACAGAGTCCCTTCAAAACCACTTCCCTTTGTCTCCATTCCAGATTCAGCAAAAATGCTGCTAGTGAATAACCAGTTAAACAGGCTTGAAACCTTGGAGTCATCTGAGGCCTCTCCTCTGAACTCTGGTTTCAAATATCTGTGTCTCCTCAATATTGCCACTTGGATTTTATACCAGTCCTTATCTGCAGATAACAGGCAGCACACTGAAGAAGCACCTAAAGTGAGTTCTGATGAAGCAGCACTTGACAAAGGAGTGAGCAGGGTTAGGGCAACCAATGAGAGATGATGAAGTATTCATAGAACTAGCAAGAGCAGGAAGTTATTATCACCTCTAGGTTTAAATTGTTATGAGCTGAACTGTGCTCCCCCCTCAAAAAATTCATGTTGAAGTCCTAACCCCCAATATCTCATAATGTGACTACATTTGGAGGTAGAGTCTTTATAGAGGCAATTAAGTGAAACTGAGATCAGTAGGATGAGCCTTAATTCAATATGCCTGATGTCCTTATAAGACAAATTTGAGTGCAGACTCATACAGAGGGAAAAGGATATAAAGAAACAGGGAGAAACCAGCTACCTACCTACTAGCCAAGAAGAAGGCCTGGGCCAGTTCCTCATCAGAAGGAATGAACCTGCTGGCCCTGCAACCTCACTCTTCTAGCCTCCTGCCAAGTAAGAAAATTCATTCCTGTTGTTGAAGCCACTCAGTCTGTGGCACATGACTTTGTTAAGGCAGCCCTAGGAAACTAATGCAAAGGGGAAAGGGAAGGAGCTGCTCTAAGTACCTGACAAGGTATGGGGTAAGGCCACATGACAAAAGCTACATACAGCCTTAGCTAGAGGAATGTAGCCACTGACAACCCACACCACAGCAGACAGGACAGGGCTGGGGGAATAACTGGCCCAACCTGTCTTCTCTCCGCCCTCTGAGTTTCTGTCTGTCTCCCATTGTCCAACCAGAAGCCAAGGAGCTTGGCTGACTAAGTGCGTGGTGGTCAGCTTCCCAGGATGCAGAGCAAAGTGACAATGATTTTCAAGGTGCAAATGGAGAATATTCAGCAAATATGTCTAATACTTTTCTTAAGTGTAACATGTCTAAAGCAGACTGTTTCCCACCAAACCTGCTTCCTCTTTAGTCCTCTATCTCAGTAAGTGTAACTTTTGTCTTCTAGATGCCCAGGTCAAAAAAAAAGTTTTTTTTTTAAATAAAGCCTATTATTTAATTTTTCAAAAATCTTGAGGTCACCTTGACTCCATCAACAAATTCCATTTGCTCTGCCTTAGAAATTTCTAGAATCTAACCACTTCTTATCAACCCTACACAGACTCGCAGCTCAGCCCAACCTCTGGTTCCCAAGCCTGCCTGCAATCACTCTCCTCTGCCACCTCAGTCCAGGCTCTACCTTTTCCAAGCTCTATCATGCATCCTCACTGGAGAGAGTACCTCAGACTCAGCACCTCTCCAGGTGTCAGGAAGGCCATCTCAGGGTGAGTTTCTGCACCCTGCTCCATGTTCAGAACACCCAGCTGATGGGCTTCCAACTCCCAAGCACCACGTCTTTCTCCTGGCATCTCCCAGGCAAATTTTCCTCGATGACACAAAAATACATGTAAAAACATGTACTGCCCTCTAAATAATGCATTCTTACTTTTAGAAAGTCAGGCAATTCAGATTATAATGAACAAAGTAAAGAAAAAAATTGCTTAAGCTCCACCACCCAGAGTTACTCATTATTCATTATAAATATTTATGTGACTGTGATTTAATACATGATTTTAGGCATAGGCATACATATATTATATATTTTTTATACAAGTGGGTGCATATTACACATGCCTTTTAAAATTCTCAATTGCTGACCTTTAATTTTTCTGTTTACTCACCTCTCCCTTCCCTTTCTTCTAACCCCAATACTTTATAACACCTCTGACCCAGAAGCCAAAAGTATATGGCCTTCCATGCTCATAAGTCATGTGTGACTACTTGAGTATATATATTGATCTTTGGGGTAATTTATAATAAAAAATACTTAAATTATATAATATTTTCTTACTACATCTCATAAGGAAAATCCTTATGAGTCACCTATATAGATGTAACTTATTATTTTCAACAGCTGCATAATAATATGAACTCACTATAATTTACTCAACAAATCTGATATTAATGAACATTCAGGCTGTTTCTGATTTGGTCATTACAATAGTGTTGTAGTGGGTTTTTTTTTCTTAAACTGGCATATTTATTTCTAAAGGAAAATTACCCCAAAGCAGGCTGATATTAAATTATATGTGTATGTTAAAATTATTATAGATATTACCAGATTGTAAGGCTCAAAGTTTGTAATACTTCGATTTAAATGTGTAATATTAATGCTACTCACTAGTTAAAATTGAAAAATACAACATAGTACAAAATGAACAAATTAACAGTTCACAGAAGGGTACTTCCCAATAGCTAATAAATATAAAATATAACCAGTCCCACTGATTGTCAAAGAAATAAAATTTAAAGAACCAAAAATTATAGCCCCCTCATCAAATTGGAAAAAAAAAAGAAGAAAAAGAGGAAATACTAACATACATTGATGTACATGAGGTAGAGGGGGAAAAGGCATTTTCTTAACATTAGGGATACTAATCATTTTCTGTACTATGTGCCTCAAATATATATATTTTTCAATCTCTAGTTTATCATTGGACTTTTTTTAGTATTTTGAGCCAAGTTTAAAAATGCAAACTTTATGTAGTCCTGTGTTTCACTATTAAGGGTTCCAGAGTCCTGTCTTGCTTCCAAAATATCCATCACCCCATCCTCTCCTAATTTTTTTTCTAAAGTTTATACTGCCTTTTATTTTATATTTAAATTTGTAAGATATTTAATATTTATTTTTACACATGGTAAGAGGTAAGAGTACAATTTTAATTGTCTATCAGATGGAAAGCAAGTTAAGCCAATATTTTTTATTAAATAAATTCTCCCCCCTTAAATTGTAGTATCACTTTTGACATGTATTAATTTCCCATAGTTACTGTGACCTATTTCTTGACTCTATATTCTTTTTTTTTTTTTTTTTTTTAAGATTTTACCCATTATTTTTAGAGATAAGGGCAGGGAGGGAGGCAGAGAGGGAGAGAGACATAAATGTATGGTTGCCTTTCACCTGCCTCCAGACACAGACCTGGCTGGAGACCTGGCTTGCAACCTGGTTATGTGCCCCGGCTGGGAATTGAACCAGCGACGTTTGGGCTGCCACCTTATCCACTGAGCCACCAACCAGAGCTTGGACTCTATATTCTATTCCACTGGTCTTTTATGTCAATATTATTTTGCTACAGTGGCTATTGATTTTGATTTAATCTCTAGTAAAACATCACTGCTTTTATTTATAATTTTGTTGGTTATTCTCAATAATTTAATTTGCATATGTTCTTTCTCTAAAGTTACTCTTTTTACTTTGAAATAGTTGTAGATTCACATGCAGTTGAAAATTATAGTATAATATTACAATCAGGGTATTGACATTGATACACTCATCATAGAAAGCATTTCCATCATCATTTAAATCCCTTGTGTCGCCTTATTATAGCCACACCTACTTCTTTCCTGTCCCCACCCACTCTTTAATATCTGGCAGCGCCTTATCTATTCTCCATTTCTAGAATTTTGTATTTCAAGTAGGTTGTATAAATGGAATCATTATATAATCTTTTGGCATTGCCTTGAGATTCATTCAAGTTCTTGCCTGAATCAATGGTTCAGTTCTTTTTATTGCTGAGCAGTATTTTATGGTATCAATGAATCACAATTTGTATAACAATTCACTCATTGAAAAACATCTGGATAATTTCCAGTTTGGATCTAATACTAATTAAGCTAATTTGTACATTCACATACATGTTTCATTACTCTAGAATAAATGACCAAGACTGAAATTGCTAAATTGAGGTCATATGCTAGTTATATTTTAGTTTTATTAGAAATGACCAACATGTTTTCCAGAGTGGCTGTACTAGTTTACATATACACAAACAATGTATGAGTGATTCAATTTCTCTTATTTTCCCCAGCATTTGTTGTTGTCACTGTTTATTATTGTAGCCCATTTGGATAGATTTGTAGTATCTCATTATAATTTTAATTTGCATTTCCCAAATGGCTGGTGATGTTTAACATATTTTTACATGTTTATTTACTGTCTGTATATCTTCTTCAGTGAAATGTGTGTGCATATTTTCTGCCCATTTTCTAATATGTTTTTTTACATATTCAAATTACAGTTTCTTTGTCAGATAGTGTGGTTTGCAAACATTTTATCCCAGTGTGGAATTTGTTTCTTCATTCTCTTTAAAGGGTAGCTTGCAGAACAAACGTTCTTAACTTTGATGAAGTGAAATTTACCCATTTTTTCTTTTATAAATTGTGCTTTAAGATCTCCTATTTTTAGGAATTTTGTATTTTTGCATTATACATTTAAGTGTGAGATGAATTTTGAGTTAATTGTGTATGAGGTGAGGAGTTAAGTTGAGGTTCAATTTTTGGCCTATGGATGTTCAATTGCTCCAGCACAATTGCTGAAAAGCTGTTTTCCTCCATAAAATCGCTATTGCACCTTTGTTAAAAACAATCAGGCATATTAGTGGGGGTCATTTCCAGTTTCTCTGCGCTCTATGCCCATTGATCTGTATGTCTACCACTCTCTTGATACCACATAGTTTTCATTTCTTAATATTTTAAATTTAATTTTATTGTTGTTGTATTACATTCATTCCATTTTCCCCCCCCCTGCTCTCCTCTTTCTCCCCCCACCCCATAGTCAATCTCACTTGTTGTCCATGTCCATGGGTCATCCATGCTAGTTCCTTCAATACCACACAGTCTTGATTACTATATTTACACAATATTTTTGAATTCATGGAATCTAATTTCTTCCACTTCTCGTTTTTTCTCTTTCCACATATATTTTAGAATAATATTTCCCATACCTAGAAAAAATATTGCATTAAAACTGTTTATCAATTAGGCATAACCCAACATCTTGAATTTTTCAGTCCATGAATATGTCTGTCCTTGTACTTGGATCTTTTTTGATGGTTTTCATCAGCGTTTTATAGTTTTTATCACACAGGTTCTATACAAGTGACTTTGAAATGTTTATCTTGCATCCTATGACTGTGTTGAATTCACATTTTGGTTCTACAGGCTTTTGGTAGTTTCCTTGGGATTTTCTATGAAAATAATCATGAAACCTGAAAATAGGGACAGTTTTATTTCTCCCTTTCTAATATGTATCTTTTATTTAATCATCCTGCCTTCCTGTCCTGGCTAGAACTCCCAGTATTGGGTTGGCCAAAAAGTCCATTTACTTTTTTCCATAAAATAAAAGACATATTTTCATTTTCACCAATAATTATTGATTTGGATATTTTGAGTATGTCAGCTATCTCCTGCATGGTATAATGTTGATTGTTCTCAATTAATGTCTCCATTTGCTCACTAGCAACTTCAACTGGTCTATTTGACTATGGAGCATTATCACGAAAGAAACTTCAAAAAGTACTTTTGACATGGTAAATCAGTCACAGCACCTTCTCCATACACTGCACAAGTTGTTTTTTGGAGGGAGGGGGAAGATGTTTCAGTAGCATTTTTACCTTTCTTGAAATAGTAAAGCATAATGTGCCAAAAATGTTGCATATTTTCTTCCATCTTCAATATTAAAATGGCTACCCAAAAAGTTGCCAATTCAGTAAGTTTCTTTTTAAATACATGCTGATATGACAGCTGTCACCATATAATCAAACAAAATTGTTTCAAATGAAGTTAAAGACAACTTAAGTGCTACTAGAGCCATCTTACAGAAAAAAATAAAAATAAAAATAAGAGCTTTTTGGCCAACCCAATATCTTGTCAACCATTTTCTATGTCAATCTTAGTCTTGTTTGTGGTATTTCAATTTTACTGAATTTTCCAAAGAATCAATATTTTTGTTTCACCATTTTTTCCTATTGTTTTTCTGTTTCCAATTTTATTGATTTTTGCCCTTCTATTTATCTTTACTACTTCCTTCCTTCTGCTCATTTCCCATTTATTTTGCTTTTCTATTTCTCATTTCTTTAGGTGAAACCTTACATTATTGATTTGAGACTTTCCATCCTTTCAAAACAAAGCTTCTCAGTACTACTTGAGCTATGATCTATAAATGTTTTATTTTTATTTTCATATATTTTTATTTCTTTTTAGACTTCCTGTTAACCCATGGATTAGTATTTTGTTTACCTGTTAACCCATGGAAAAGTATTTTGTTTACTTGCCAAAAATTTGGAGAATTTCTTGTTATCATTCTGTTATAAATTTTTAGTTTGACTCCATGTGGTGAGCATAATCTGTGTGATTTCAGTTCTTTTAAAATTGTTGATACTTGTTTTATGGCTCAGTATATGGTCTCCCTTGGTATAAGTTCCATGAACACTTATACACAATTTGTATTTTGTTTTGGGGTATAGTGTTCTATAAATATTGATTAAATTCCACTGTTTCATGGTGTTTATTTCTTCTATTCACTCCTCATTTTCTGTTTAGTTGCTTTTGGTACATACACATTTAGGATTTTATGTTTTATTTAGTATATTAGCCCTTCTATCATTATGTAATGTCCCTCCCTGACTCTGGTTATAATTATTTTTTGATATGAAATCTATTTTAACGATATTAATATATTCCTGCTTTCATTTTAGCAATGCTGCATGCTGTATCTTTTTCCAATATTTACTTTCAATCTACGTATATTGTTACAGTTGAAGTGAGCTTATTGTAGGCAGTGCATAATTAGGTAATGTTTTTAAATCCACTGTGTCACCTTATGTCTTTAAATTGGTTCTTTTACACCATTTACATTTAACACAATTATTGATATATTAGGACTTGTTTGCCACTCATTTTTGGTTTTCTGTTTGTTCTTTGTTTTTTAATTGTTTTCCCCCTGTTTCCTTGTGAAATATTTAAACATTTTTAAAATCCATTTTTATTTATTAATGCTGTTTTTGAGTTATATTTTTGTATAGCGTTTTCAAAGGGTCACTCTAGGTATTTTGTTATACATACAAAATTTATTACAGTCTACTTGGGCCATTATTTTTACCACTTCAAGTAAAATGTAGAAACCCTCTTTTTATATTCCTTTACCCTCTCCCATTTATAATAGAATTGTATTCAGTATTTTCTTTTCCTCCATTTAGAGCTACTTCTTACAGTACTACAATCTTTGCTATAATAGTCAATATAATTTAGTAAGCTTAAGGAAAGTAACACATCTGCCTATATTTTTACTTTGTTGTTTTCTTTTCTCTGATGTTGAGATTTCTTCTTTTATTATTTATTTTCTGTTTATAGAGCTTTATTTAGCTACCTATTGGATACTATACTATGAGACTCATGAAATTATTTATATCAGTGGTCCTCAGCCTTTTTGGCAACTGGGACCAGTTTCATGGAAGACAATTTTTCCATGGATGAGCTGGGGGGTGGGTGTAAAGGAGGGTGGGAGACAGGAGGTGGAGAGCTCAAGCACTAATGTCACCGATGCGATGCTTCCCTTGCTTGCCTGCAGCTCAGCTCCTAATAGGCTATGGACAGTATATAAGGCCTGTGGCCTGGGGGTTGTGGACCCCTGATTTATACCTTCTTTTTAGTGGCTTCCTCTATTTTTTCCACCTATCTATCTGTCTATGGTCTATCTATATCTATCCATCCATCCATCCACCTACCTATCTATCATCTATCAATCATCTCTCATCTATCTATTATCTATCTATTTATAATCTATCTTATATTGATTCTGTTTCTCTGGAGAATACTGACACAGTAGTTATCTAAAGATTTTCTGTCTTGCTAGTCTCCTCCTTTCCTGACCCCTTGGCTAAACAAAATAGTCTTTAATTGGGCTTTTTTTTTTGCTCTGAGTTTGCAATGACTTGTGGTATCTTCCAAAACATCTGGGATGTATGAGGCAAAAAGAAATCCCAGGAAACTCACCACTCTGTTATTCTTTGGGTCACAAGTTTCCTAGCTGATTTACCTTCTTCTCTTCACTTTTTAGGGTCTTTTATGTTTGTTTTATATATAGTTTCCAGGATTGTTAGTTATAGTTAATAGAAGGAACAGGGAGAAGTCAGTCCATTCCATTCTCCCAGAAATGGATTTTTTCTTTTTCTGTTTTTTTTTGTACTTCAATTTTATTTTATTGTTGTATTACAGTTATTCCATTTCCCCCCACTGCTCTCCCCTGCCCCACTCACCCATCTCCCCTCCAACAGTATCCCACATGTTGTCCATGTCCATGGGTCATCCATGCGAGTCCCTTGACTAAACTGCTCCCCTTCTTGACATCTTTCCCCCTTCTCCCCCAACCTCTCTGCACACTGAAAGTCTGTTCCTTGTTTCCAGGCCTCTGGTTCTGGTTTGCTTGTGTGTTTTATTCATTAGTCTCTTGTATTGGATGAGATCATATGGTATTTGTCTTTCACTGACTGGCTTATTTCACTAAGCGTAATACTCTCCAGTTCCATCCACATTGCTGCAAAAGGTAGGAGTTTCTTCTTTCTTTCTGCTGTGTAGTATTCCATTGTGTAAATGTCCAAAGGTTTTTGATCCTTTCATCCACTGATGGGCACTTAGGCTGTTTTCAGCACTATTGGCTATTGTAAATAGCACTGCTATGACCATAAGGATACTTAGGTTCTTCTGAATGGGTGTTTCAGGGTTCTTTGGGTATAATCCTAGCAGTGAATTTGCTAGGTCAAAAGGCAGTTTCATTTTTAGTTTTTGAGGAAACTCCATACTGTTTTCCAAAGTGGCTGTACCCGTCTGCATTCCCACCAACAATGCACCAGTGTTCCCTTTTCTCCACATCCTCACCAGCACTTGCTGTTTGTTGTTTTGTTAATGATTGCTATTCTGGCAGGTGTGAGGTGGTATCTCATTATGGTTTTCTTTTGCAACTCTCTGCTGGCTAGTGATGTTGAGCATTCTTTCATATGCCTATGGGCTCTTTGTATGTCCTCAGAGAAGTGTCTGTTTAGACCCTTTGCCCATTTTTTACTTGGGCTGTTTATCTCCCATGTTATGTTGAGTCACATAAGTTCTTTATATATTTTGGATGTCAAACCCTTGTCTGAGGTATCATTGGCAAATATTTTTTCCCATACAGTTGGTTCCCTTTTAATTTTGCTGATGTTTTCGTTAGCTGAACAGAAACTTTTCAGTTTGATATAGTCCCAGTTGTTTATTTGTTCCTTTATTTCTTTTGCCCTTGGAGAAGTATTGTAGAAAATATTGCTGCATGGGATATATGAAATTTTACTTCCTATGTTTTCATTTAGGACTTTAATGGTGTCATGGCTGCGGTTAAGTCCTTTAACCATCTTGAGTTTATTCTGGGGTATGGTGTAAGTTGGTGGCCTAGTTTTATTTTTTTGCATGTCCCTGTCCAGTTCTCCCAACACTAGTTGTTGAAGAGGCAATTTTCATTCCATTTTATGCTCCTTCCCTATTTGTCAAATATTAATTGACCATAGAGTCCTGGGTTTATTTCTGGGCTCTCTATTCTGTTCCATTGATCTATATGTCTATTCTTATGCCAGTACTGGACTATTTTGATTACAGTGGCCTTGTAGTATAGTTTGATATTCAGTATTGTGATTTACTTTGTTCTTCTTTCTCAAGATGGCTGTGGCTATTCATAGTTGTTTTTGGCTTCATATAAATGTTTGAAGTATTTTTTCTAGATCTGTGAAATTGTCATTGGTATTTTAATAGGGATCGCATTGAATCTAGAGATGGCTTTGGGTAGTATGGACATTTTAATGATGCTAATCTTTCCCATCCATGAACATGGTATATACTTCCATTTATTTGTATCTTCCTTGATTTCTTTCTTCAGTGTTCTGTAGTTTTCTGAGTACAGGTCTTTAACCTCCTTGGTTAAATTTATTCCTAAATACTTTATTTTTCTTGTTGCTATGATAAATGGGATTTGTTTTCTAGCTTCTATCTCTGATGTTTCATTGTTGATATACAAAGATGCCTTTGATTTCTGAATATTAACTTTATATCCAGCTATTTTGCCAAACTTGCTTATTAGGTTGAGCAGGTTTTTGGTGGAGTCTATCAGGTTTTGTATGTACACTATCATGTTATCTGTAAGTAATGACAGTTTTACTCCCTCCTTTCCAATTTGGATACCTTTGATTCCCATTTCTTGTCTGCTCAACATGGCTAGAACTTCCAAAATGATGTTGAACAGAAGTGGAGAAAGTAGACAGCCTTGTCTTGTTTCTGATCCTAGGGGGAAAGCTTTTAGTTTTTGCCCATTGAGTATGATATTGGCTTCAGGTTTCTCATATATGACCTTATGATGTTAAGGTATGCTCCCTCTATTCTCATTTTGCTGAGCATTTTTATCATAAATGGTTGCTGTTCTTTATCAAATGCTTTTTCAGCATCTATTGATATGATCATATGGTATTTGTCTTTCATTTTGTTGATGTGGTACACTACATTTATTGATTTGCAAGTGCTGTACCATCCTTGCATCCCTGGGATGAAACCCACTTGATCATGGTGTATGATCTTTTTAATGTTTTGCTGGATCCAGTTGGCCAATATTTTGTTGAGAATCTTACCATCTATGTTCATCAGAGATATTGGCCTGTAGTTTTCTTTCTTAGTTGTGCCTTGACCTTGTTTGGAGATTAGAATAATATTGGTCTCATAGAAAGAGTTTGGGAGTCTTCCCTCTTCTTGGATTTTTTGGGAATAGGTTGAGAGGGATAGGAGTTAGCTCTTTAAATGTTTTGTAGAATTCACCTGTGTAGCCATCTGGTATGGGGCTCTTGCACTTTGGGAGATTTTTTTTACTTCTTCAATTTCACTAGTTGTCATTGGTCTATTCAGGATTTCTGCTTCTTCTGGATTCAGTTTTAGTAGATTATATATTTCCAGCTATTTGTCCACTTCACCCAGGTTGTCAAATTTCTTATCATATAGCTGTTTGTAGTAATTTTTTACAATCCTTTGTATTTCTGTGGTATTGGTTGTGATTTCTCCTCTGTTGTTTCTGATTTTGTTTGTTTGGGTTCTATTTCTTTTTTTCTTGATGAGTCTGGTCAAAGGCTTATAAACTTTGTTTCTCTTTTTAGAGAACCAGCTCAAAGATTTATTGATTCTTTGAATTGTAGTTTTAGTCTCTAAGTTATTTCATTCTGCTCTGATCTTGATTATTTCCTTTCCTCTATTTGCTCTGGGCTTTATTTGTTGTTGCTCCTATAGTTCTTATAGCTGTATGGTTAGGTTGTTTATATAAGCTTCTTCTATTCTTTTTAGATAGGCCTATGTTACTATGAATTTCCCTCTCAGGACTGCCTTTTCTGTGTCCCATAGGTTTTTGGCCATGGTGTATTCATTTTCAAGTGTTTCCAGAAACCTTTTGATTTCTTCTTTGGTTTCATTGTTAACCCATTTATTACTTAACAGCATGTTATTTAGTCTCCATGAATTATGATGTTTTTGTTTTTTCCCCTTGATGTTGGTTTTCAAGCCATTGTGATCTGAGAAGATGCTTGGTATGACTTCAATTTTCTTGTATTTGTGGAGGCTTGTCTATATCCTACCCTGTGGCCTGTCTTTGAGAATGTTCCATGTGCATTTGAAAAGGATGTGTATTTTGCTTCTCTGGAGTGAAAAGTTCTGTATATATCAGGTAAGTCCATTTCATCTAGAGTTGTTCAATGCCACAATATCCTTAGTGATATTTGCTTGGGAGATCTATCCATTGTTGATAGTGGGGTATTAAAATCCCCTACTCTTAGTGTGTTGCTGTCTATATCCTTCTTGAAGTCATCCAAGATTTTTCTTACATATTTGGGTGCTTCTATATTGGGTGCATATATGTTTACAAGGGTTATATCTTCTTGCTGGATTGTTCCTTTAGTATGTTATGATATGCCCTTCTTTGTCTTTTTTTATGGCCTTCATTGTAAAATCTATTTTGGCTGAAATAAGTATTATTACCCCAGCCTTCTTTTCATGTCCATTTACTTGAAATATATCTTTCTTCCCCTTCACTTTCAGTCTGTGTTGACTTTTTCTGAGATGGGTCTCTTATAGACAACATATATGTAGGTCATGTTTTCTTATCCATTCAGCTACCCTATGTCTTTTGATTGGTGCATTTAATCAGTTTACATTTAAGGTTATTATTAACAGATACTTATTCACTGACATTTTCCCTCTTTGTTCTTGTGTTCCTATCTGTCTCTCTGTTTCTTCATCTTTTTAAAGTAGACCCTTTAGCATCTCTTGCAATGCTGGTTTGGTGGGGGGTGTATTCTTTTAGCCTTCCTTTGTCTGGGAAACTCCTTATTTCACCTTCCATTTTTAATGAGAGCCTTGCTGGATGTAGTATTGTTGGTTGCAGGCCTTTGTTTGTCATTACTTGGAATATTTTTTGCCATTCCCTTCTGGCTTGTTGTATTTCTGTTGATAAATCATTTGATAACCTTATCAGAGCCTCCTTATATGTTATTAGCTGTTTTTCTCTTGCTGCTTTTAGGATTCTTTCCTTGTATTTGAAATTTGCCATTTTAATTATAATGTGTCTTGGAGTGGGCCTGTTTGGGTTCATTTTCATTGGGACCTTCTGTGCTTCCTGAACTTGAGTGACATTTTTGCTCATCAAGTTAGGGAAGTTTTCTATCGTTACTTTTTTGAAAAGGTTTTCTATCCCTTGTTTCTCTTCTCCTTCTGGTATCCCTATGATATGGATATTATTGTGGTTCATGTTGTCCTGCAGCTCTCTTAAAATGTCTTCATTCTTTTTTTGTCTTTCTTCCTTTTATTTCACTATCTTGGAATATTTTTTTACATTGTCCTCCAGCTTGCCGATCTGATCTTCTACTTCCTCTGGCCTGCTGTTGATTCCTCCTGCCGTACTCTTCAATTCAGAAATTGTAGTCTTCATTTCCTCCTGGCTCTTATTGATAGTTTCTATGTCCTTTTTAATGCTGGTGTAGTTCTCAGTAAGTTTGTGTAGCTTCCCTGGAGTTCCTCATAGTTCCCCTGGGTTTGTTTGTAGTTTTCTTTGAACTTGCTGAGTTCATTGAGTTCTCTGCCATCATTATTTTGGATTTCATATTTGATAGTTTGTTTGCCTCTATTTCACTTAGCGATCTTTCTGGCAATTCCTTCTTTTCTTTCAGTGACGGACTATTTCTTTTTCTTCCCATTTTTATATGTCTCTTCTTGTTTGCTATTGTTTTTAGATTGGGCTTTTCTTTTTGAGTTCCTGTCTTTGTGATCTGACCTTTTGTCATGTAGATGTGCACTTTCTTTACTTTCTGGATTCACCTCTGGTGATGTCAGATCATTCCAGAGTCTGGGTCTAGTTAGCCTGTTGGAGCCAACCAGAGATCCACTGTCTTTGTGCCTTTCATTTTTTAACCCAATTGATCTGTGCTCAGCTATCAGGTGTAGTTACTGCTGGGAAGGACTGGTTAGCTCTGTTGTAAACCAATCAATCTGTGATCAGTGGTCACCTTAGGCAACACTGAGTAGGTCCAATTAATCCAGCTGTAATCCAACCAAACTGTTATCAGTCACCAGGTTCAGGCACCATTAGGCTGAGCAGATTGATTCAGTTGTAATCATCAATCAGTGATTAACCTCTAGGCTCAAATGCCATTGAGTGGGACAGATTGATTCAGTTGTAATCCAATGAATCTGATCAGCTGCCAGGCTCAGGCACCACTGGGTGGGACAGATTGATTCAGTTTTAAATGGATGAATCATGGCTCTGGGGCCTGGGATCCCATGCCCACCCACCTCTGCAGGTGTCTGATGAACAATGACAGGAAGAGGTGCTAGGGTCTCAGGCTCTGGCCCTCTGCCAGAAATGAAATTGTTCTATGTGTTCTAAGTCCTGTTATCCAATTTAAACCAATTTTAAAAGCTGTGATGTTAATTGAAATGACATTTAACTAATATATTTAACTTCAAGAAATCAGGGTGCTGTGAGGAAGGAAAAATGAAAGCTACATGACCACAAAACTCCACAAGCACTCTGCATGCTCCATGGTGCCTAATCCAGTGCTAAAAGCATACCAGGCACCCCATGAAAATTTGCAACTTAATGTTCATTCCTGAGGGTTCAATTACCATTCTGGCCATACTTCTTTGATCATTTGTCTACATTAATATTTACTGAGGTGGGTTATTTGGAAATAATTCCTTGGAATGCTTCACCCAATTGGGTTTTACACAGTATCTTTCTATCCATGTTGAGACTGAAAAATCATAACAACTATAGAACAGAAAAAAACATGGAAATTGTCTACAGTTACTTGGCAACCAGCTAGCCACCCATCTAAGAGGCTTGATATTCTAGCTACCTCAGCTCAACTCCTTGGAAATGTTCCCAAGGTCCCAAGTGACACAAAGATATAAAAATGTTGACAAGAAAGAAGAAGGTTAATTTACAGACAATGGCTAAAATTTGGAAGTCAGTCAATAGGTTTTACTCCCATTTTTATAAGTATTTCTATAATAACACTTCATTTTCTCACCTTTTCTCAAAAGCAGGGTGCTAGCTTATTCTTCTTTTTCGTATTTTCTGTGTGCATTTCAATGAAGTGATTAGAAACATGTGATTTGGGTTCTTGAGAAAGGACTCTTCCGCAGAGGCCTCACATGTGTTGCATCTAACTTGACTCTCTCTTCCAGAGATAGAAAATGAAACCTTCATGTAGCTGTTCCTTAGAATGTGAAAAACCACCACTTTCTTGATATTCCTTTCACTTAGAAAGTGTTAATTGGTATTAGTTGAAGGCAGATCATCTTGGCCTTCGTTAATATTGTGTTCCTATTCCTTTTTGTCACAGAGAAAGCACTGTTATAATTGAAAGGCAGCTTCACAGCTTCCCAGGTAGGGATGAGAGAAGTATTGCTAATTTGCTCAGTGTCACATCTGCTTTGTTCTTCATTAGACCAAAGGGGAAAGTCCAAGCTCCCAGGTAGCCTGCAGGGGGCAAGTAGCTTGCTTTGTTTCAGCTGTTGCCTAGGAACCCAGGCAATCCTGGAAGGCACAGGATAGTCCTTATCAAAAACCTTCACTGTCAGGTATAATCACTTCTTCCTTGTGGTAAGGAATTATTATTCTAAATTCCTCTCTCCCTTTTTCCTTCCTTCTTTCCTTCCTTCCTTCCTTCCTTCCTTCCTTCCTTCCTTCCTTCCCTCCTTCCTTCCTTCTATCCTTCTGAGATGTGACAGGCACTACTCTGAGCAATGAAGACTCTAGAGCACCGGTGGCAAACACATGGCCTATGGGCTGAATCTGGCCCTCTACCTTGTTTTATCCAGCCCAGCAACTTTGGCCTGATACCTTGTTTCTACCCTGATCACCTAACTGTTAAGGGGCAGTTACATTTATACAGTCCTAAAATTACTTTAGACTCTTTGAAGGCAACCACTAGGCTGATGTGGTCCCTGGTGAAAATGAGTTTGACACGTCTGCTCTAGATGAGTAAGAGAGAAAGGGCTCCTTTCTTTACATAACTTACATGTTGGTGAGAGAGACAGGCATACAACATAATTTCAGTTATTAATAAGAGGTACAAAGAAATGCAAAGGAGGGAAGGTGATAATGATAGGGCCGGTGTGCTGTTTTAGGGTGGATTCTTGAAGGGGTGACATTTGAATAGGGACCTAAATGAAGTGAAGAAGTGAAGAAGTAATACACTATTATAGGGACAGAGATTTCATGATGAAGTACAGATAGATGCCTGGAGGCAGAAAACTCCTTGGTGTGTTTGAAAACAGGTAAGGCCAGTGCAGTATCCCCCTTACACCAGGGAAGAGGGGTCCCTGACCTTGGCCTCTGCTTCAGAAAGTCTATCACAAACACAGACACAAATGACAGACACATAAGTGCCTCCATCTCACAGAAGCTCATGATGGTTGTGGTTATAGCACAACCTGTAATTTTAAACAGCTGCCCTCATGAATCCCTACCTAGGTTCCAAACAATTGGTTCTCCACATCTCTTGTCCTGTGTCCTCAAAACAGAAGGCAACTGTGTCTGATTACAAAGGATTGTAGTTTGCTGAGCTGACTCACAGCTTCAAAATGCATTGAGGGTTTTGAGGGTTTTATTTAAAAAAAAAAAAAAGACAAATCACTTAACTTGTCAAATCTTTCTTGGAAAACATGAATACAATTGATTCTTGTATAATGAAGGTTGTTTCTTTGTAGCACCAAGCACCCATTTTCTTTCTTCTCTTTTCATGCCAGTTCCTGGCTCTAGCAATGTGTACCAATTTGGGTGCCACTTGCATCAGTTACGTATGGAAGCTGAGGAGAATTTTGCAAGATGAAACATTACATTTTTCTCCTAAGTTTAAATATATGTAGCTCCTGATGTAACAGGTATGAAATGTGATACTGAGACAACCAGATAAATATTAAACTCTCAAACTGTCCATATTTTATAGTATAAAATATTGAATAACATTTAGTTGATTTTTTAAAAACTTAAAATTTTATACTGATAAAATACTAATTTCATTTAACATGTTGGTAGTTATTGCATTTGCCTTTTGATCTTAATAATTTCACTATTTTAGGTTAACCTTTGAAAACATAGAAAATATTTTAATATTTTATGTTTATTAGATACCCAAATATATGCAATAATAATTAAGTTCAAATGTTTGATATTTGGTAGACCTCCCATTATATAAATCCAAAAACCATAGAATCACATATTTTTTTTTTTAAATTTTATTGTTGTTGTATTACATCCATCCCCTTTTTGCTCCCCTCTGTCCCCCC
>PVIW01009864.1:0-48611 GCA_004026585.1 Noctilio leporinus
GCAAAGAAGGGGAGCAGCTTAGACAAGAACCTAGTATAAAGGAACCATGGACATGGACAACAGGTGGGATTGACTTTGGGGGGAATGGGTGGGTGGGGAGGGGACAGAGGGGAGCAAAAAGGGGAAGGATGTAATACAACAACAATAAAATAAAATAAAAAAATCTTAATAAAAACTTCTCAGCTGTGGAAGACAGTGAGGCAAAGTCTTCAGAAACAGGAGGGAATGTAGCTTCCACCTAAAACTGTCTGCCCAGGCAACTTAAAGTACACAACAGAACAAAAATATTTTCAGATAGTCAAGGTCTCAAAAGTTTTACCTCTTATCCTATCTCAGGAGCTACTAGAGGATGTGCTCCACCACAATAAAGACAGTAACGTATTAAAAGACTGGAGAGCCAGGAAACAGAGGACCTAAAGAGGAAACTAGTAAAAGGAACTCCCAAGATAATGACCTGGAGTAACTGTTTCTCAGTAGGTCTAAAGAGAAATCATTTCAAGCTAGAGCAATAATAAGGAAGTTTCCTAAACAGACGTCTACAACAAAGAACAAATAGAACTGACCTATCACCACATTTTGATGGGGTAACCATTTTGAGAGGATTTCACAGTTCTGTCTTACAAATTAGTGGTAAGTGCAATAAAAATTAAGTTAATGAAAAAAGGATCCAAATATTAACTTCAGTAAAGAATAAATTTATACAAAAAGGACACTGTGATAATAATAATATTAATTATTATTATGTTTCCATGTGCTGGGCACTGTTATAAACACTATACTGGTACTGTCTCTTAAAATCCTCATAATGACCCTATAAGGTAAACATTATTATTAGGCCCATTTTACTCATGAGGAAAGTGAAATACAAAGAGGATAAATGACTTGAACGACATCATAGAGCTAATAAATACCACAGCCTGGATTTGAACTTGGCAGTCTGACTCCACAATCCATGCTCTGCTATAATCATAGTTTGCTACCTGACTCAAATGTGAGAAATATTACATGAATTTAATATTACATGAATATCTACATGGACACACTGAATACTGGTCTGACCTATAATTATTACCTAGTAACATATTGAGAAAACGGGGGGAAGAAAATATGTTAGGGGTAAGATGGAATGGTAATAACATTTCTAAATCCTCCTCCAGTAGAAAGTAGATCATGATTCAGTTTCAAATCAGAGGGAGGATCAATTTATGGTATAGTATCATTTAAAGCACTTAAGTAAATGGCCAAAGAAAAAACTTTAAAAATTCAAGATAGAAGTAGATTTGGGATGCAGAAAGGAGAAGCAGAGGACTGTTCATTTTCAATATTACCCTTGGAGTAATGTTTGAGTTTTTAAACTATGCATTCCTATTTCTTTGATGAAAATAATTCCATTTAAACAAAATCTACAAATGTTGGAAAAAGGTAGGGAAGGGTGACCTCTAGTCCTGAAATGGGCACTTGGGTAGTAGTGGCAGAAACCCAGACAACCAGGGCAGGTCAAGGAAAGCAGATCAAGGTACCCCGGGCCGTACCTTCCGGACCAAACACCTCTCCACAGTGAGAGCAGAAGAAATGCTCTGGGTGCCAGGTTTGGTCCATTGCTGTCAGCACTTTCTGGAAAAGGAACACAGGGAGAGGTACTAGAATGCGGCCGAGCTGTAACACATGACCCGGGTTCTAAATGAGTGAGTAAGCACCACAGGAAGGCAGGGGGCAGAGGGACTGACTCACATCCAGGATGGGGGCTGCACAGTAAGCACAGCGTGGAGAAAACAGATGGTGGTAGTCCTTGGGGCAGTAGGCCAAGCCACTGCGCTCAAAGAAGGGACTGGAGCCAATCTCCTCTCTGCAGTGACTGCAGACGAAGTGCTCTGGATGCCACACTTGCCCTAGAGCGTGGATCACCTGGGGGTTGAAACAAGCCTGGTGTGAGAGCCCAGCAGGGCGCCCTAGGGCCTACAGGCTGCACATCTGTGGTGGGCACTCTTCACACAGTGCTCCACGTAAATGGCGTCCCCTGGAGTTGCACAAGACGGAGGCCTAGGCCTAGGTCCTGCCTGTGTGGTCTGTTGTGCTTGGTTTATGAAGGTAAAAGCCTGTAAATAAATGATTGTTACCACTAGGCTGTCCTGCACAGTGGAAGAAACAAAATAGTGCACAGTAGTGACAGACAACAGTAACTACAGCCTTGGCATGGGCAGGATCCCTGGGAGAGGAAAAGGCCCAAGGACCATTTTTATTCTTCTGGTTTGCACATCTTATCTCATATCTCATGCAGAGTCAGGTCTCAAAGCCCTGGTACGGTTTCAGTGGAGGATGAATTACTGGCTATGATTTGGAGGTGAGTGCACTCAAAGTCATGGGCAATCAATTTAAACTAGGAGTAGAGGCAGCACAGAAGAAAAGTTAAGAGCTTAAACTCAGGAGTTTGACTCCCGGGCTAAAATCCTAGCTTTACCTCTACCTAGATGTTGGACCTGCCAGTTAACTTCCCCTAAGCCCTCAGTTTCTTCATCTTTACAAAGGGAACAATAACAGAGCACAGAGTGTCCCCTAAGGACTAATGTGACCATGGAATGAAGGAACACTTGTAAAGCACTTAGCTCAGTGCCCAGAGTACTGTAAGTGGTCTGTAATTATAACTACTCCTAAAATGCCTTAGACTGTTGGGACAAAGTGCAGTCCTTGTTGGGACAGAGACAGACACACACACACAGACATAGATGGCCGTGGGACCATCGTCTTGGCACGTCCCACCTTTCCTGCAATCGGTTTCTGGCAGGAAGCACAGTGGCCCTTGGGCACGGTGGCAATCCCAAGGTCCTGCAGCTCCTGCTCCAAACCCCCCAGCATTGAGTCCAGGGAGGCCTTGTGACCTTGCTTGTCTGGTAAGTGCTTCTTGCTGGCATCTGCTTTCACTACAACCTGGTAGCAAGGAGAGAACCATGACGAGAGTCAGCCTCATGGGCATTTATCCTCAGTGGCATCTTCTTCATGGCCCTACAAGCTCACCTCTACTGACTGACCCTTTAGTCTTTCCTGAACCTGCCTCCAAGGTGTGGAAGAAGGCAACACTGTACCACCAATAAAAATGCTGTCCTCTCTTTCTCACTCTAAATTCCTCAAGCCGAAGGGAATCTGACTAATCTTCCTTCATCTGTAAATTTCTGACCATAGGAAATTGAGTGGGTGAAGATCATATGTTTTCTGGCTATTGAGATGACCACAGGGTAATGATCTTTTTTATTTCAATATTAACTATATGAATTTATCATTTCAATATATCATTATTTTTTAGAAAAAGTTGATTATCCTTTTTTCTCATTAAAAAAAATCATAGTTATGCAATTACAGTTGTCCCAATTTTCCCCCATTGCTCTCCCCTGCCCCACCCCCCATAGTCAATCCCCACCCTGATGTTACTCATTTATTCTGCAGTGTTTATTGAGTACTGAATTTGTGCCAATCCCTGCTCTAGGCTTTTCATAAAAAACAATGCACAAGCTCAACCAAGCGTCTGCCCTTATGAAGTTTACATTCCCTGGATGATAGACAATAGACAATTAAACAAGATAAATACATGATGCAATCAGATAGAAATAAGATATGTTGGATATCTAGATAAAAGTGACAAAGGGTCGGGTAGTGAGAAAGAATTGATTGAGAGAAGGGTGATTGGAGAAGAACCTCTAAGGATGTGATATTTTAGCAGAGAGTTGAGTGATGTACTTTGGAACCCAGAAGTATTGATAAGGAAAGCATTCCAGAGAGCAGGGAGGCCCAGAGGAAGGAAATAGTTTGGTAATTAGAGAAATGATAAGGAAGGTCAGTGGGGCTGGAGAAGAGGGAGCAAGACTGAGCAAAAAATCATGGAAAGGGAGGCAAGCATCGAAATGATCACATTTTTACCCTCTAACACGGCACCCAGCGTGAGACCAGGGCTCACTCCAACCAGAAGGACTGCCTCTTTTATGTCTTTTTCACCCTTGGGTTTTATTCCAAGGGTGATGGAGCCATTGGAGGGTTTCAAGCATGAAAGGGATAGAATCTGGTGTGAAGCTCCCCATGGTAGCTGAGTGAGGAATAGGTGTAGGGTGGACTTAGAGGTACTTGATAGGTGAGAGGCTGGTACTACAGCTCAAACCAGAAATAAATGACCTGGACCAAGGTCAGCAGGGAAAGGGATGGGAAGTTGTCCAATAAGGCTTGCTCAGGGATTGCAGTTATGGAAGCCAAGTCCCCAAATGGTTATTATAAAACATTCAAAGACAAAGTCTCAAATGGCAGAAAAGATGCCCAATGTATCCCTTTGTTAACTGAAGTCCAGATTCAATCTCTTTCAACTCCTTTCTAACTGGGCTATTGCTACCTCCTATCTAATATTTCCTGACCTGAAAACTGCAACAACTGCCCATTGCTTCCAGAATCAGATTTGCACACAGCACATGGATATCCAGAGCCCCCCATCCACTGCCCTCACTTTACTTTTCCTATCTCCTCTTTTCTTTTCTTTTTTTTTTTTTTAAGATTTATTAATTATTTTCAGAGAGAAGGGCAAGGAGGGAGGAAGAAATGGAAGAGAAGCATCAAGGTATGGTTGCCTTTCACCTGCCTCCAGCTACAGACCTGGCTGGAGACCTGGCTTGCAACCTGCTTATGTGCCCTGACTGGGAATCGAACCAGCCACCTTTAGGGGTCACAGGCCAATGCCAATCTACTGAGCCACACCAGCCAGGGTTCCATCTCATCTTTGGTTGCTCAGTAAAAAGCCTCAACTGTTTAAGGCCAGCTAGATTCCCTGCAGTCTCCTGAGTGGGGTTGGTCACAGGCTGACTTAAGCCTCCACTCACCGTATTTTCACTGCCAGGAATAACCTCACAGTATCTTGCTAATCCAAAATGCTTGTTTTCCTTCAGGGAACATTTATCATCTGACAGATTTCCTTCCTCTTCTGTTACATGAGTTAGTTGATGTTGAAAAAATAAGTGTTCAAAAGGTTAATGTCTAAAAGGCCTGCAAGGGTGACCAATATTAAGTATGAAAAATAACTAAGAAAAACACAATACTATATCTATATCCACATTTGTGTAAGAAACAGGAAATATTGACCACCTCCAAGGGACAGAACTAAATAGCTGGGGTCAGAACTGATAAGGAAACAGGTCACTGCAAACTTTTGTATTTTTGACTTTTGCACAGTGTGAATATATGGCCTACTAAAAAAGATAAACAGCCCTGGCTGAAGTGGCTCAGTGGACTGAAAGGTCACTGGTTTGATTTCCAGTCAGGGCACAGGCCTGGGTTGTGGGCCAGGTCCGCATTTAGAGACGTCAGAGAGGCAATCAATTAATGTTTCTCTTGCACATCGATGTTTATCTCCTGCTCTTTCTTCCTCCCTTTCTCTCTCTCCGAATAAATAAATTAGTTTCAAAAAGATAACCAGGTGTCTTACCATGTAAATAAACCAAGGCACACGTTAAGCCAAGTAGAAAACACCACACAACTAAAGTTAACATAAACTTTTTTCTAGTATTTCCAGGTATACAGCACAATGAATAATATACTTGGCTTTTTGGTAGACATTAAAGAAAACTTGTTTCTGATGTTCATTCATTTGTTCCTCTAAAAAGTATGTATTATTCTGAGCCCTGGCTGGTAGCACAGTGGATAAGGCGCCGGCCTGTGAACCCAAAGGTCGCAGGTTCGATTCCCCAGCCAGGGCACATAACAAGGTTGCAAACCAGGTCTCCAGTCAGGTCTGTGGCTGGAGGCAGGTGAAAGGCAACCATACATTGATGTTTCTCTCCCTCTCTGCCTCTCTCCCTTCCCCTCTTTCTAAAAATAATGAAATAAAATCTTTAAAAACAAAAAAAAAAGTATGTATTATTCACAGTGTGTCAGGAACTGTGCTGGCTATTGGGAGTCCAAAGATAAGCCACAAAGATAAACTTCTTAACCTCACCAGTCACACACATTTCTATGTACTGCCTTGAAATTATTCCAGAGTCACTTTACGTGTATTTATCAAATCCTCCAATCAATTTAGAATGGCTGTATTGTCTGCTTTAAGAATTCTAAAAGCTATTTCCCATGATAAATTCTTCAAGCCCATGTATTTGATTTCCAATCCTTGGCAGGCCACTTGAGCTCACCACTCATGCTCTGGAGGCCAGAAAAAGAGGGTGGATTTTTGTTTGTTTGTTTTGTTTTGTTTATTATTTTTAGAAAGAGGGGAAAAGAGAGAGGCAGAGAGGGAGAGATGCATCAATGTATGGTTGCTTTTCACCTGCCTCCAGCCACAGAGCTGACTGGAGACCTGGCTTGCAAATTAGTTATGTTGCCCTGGCTGGGAATTCGAACCTGCCACCTTTGGGTTCACAGACCGGCGCCTTATCCACTGTGCTACCAGCCAGGGCCTTGGATTTTTTAAATTTAATTTTAGTGTTGTTGTATTATATCCATCCCCCTTTTACTCCCCTCTGTAAGAGGGTGGATTTTATCTCAGTGCGGCATAGGACTTTTCCTGCTTTCTACTGTGAAAGCCACACTTGATCTCTCCTGCTCTGCCCCAGTTGTTCACGGCTCTCCTCTGTCTTGCTCAGGCAGGTTCCCTTAACAGTCCTGCCACACTTCACCTAGCACTGGAGACCAACATGCCCTCAGGGCTCACTCCTACCAGAAGGACTGCCTCTGTCAGTCTTTGCATCCAAACCCTTTCCATTCTTCAGTCTATCCCACACCCACACCCATGTCCACCTCTGATGAAATGTCTGCGACCTCTCTACATTCCTGATGTTTGTGCCACATATTTTGATAAACCATCTTGTCCTTTATTTCTATAAGTATTACAGAGGCTTATGCCTCATTTTATGTATCAAGCACACTCTAAGCTCCTTGAGATCAGTGCCTAGATCCTAGTATCTTTTGTGTCCAAATAATACACAGCACGAAGTTGAGTTCATCGATTGAATTAAATTCAGTCTGGAAAACTAACTGACAACTGAGAAGTGTTCCTCAAGGGGGAATGCTGAGCTGAGTTCCAAAGAGATCAACCTGAAGGCCTTATCGCAGGGACTGTGCTCACCTCGGCCTGCACGTCACACAGGTGGGCCATGAGTTCATCCAACTGAGCAGCTGCTGAGGTTTTAGAAGATGGTGGTGATTCCTCTGGTTCTTTGATGTCACTATAGAGAGAAAAGAAAAAATCAGACCAACACATCAAAACTCAGATAAACGTGAAGCCACACATAAAATACCAGAAAATGTAGTTTTAACTATTAAGCACTTAGCTTTCAGTAAAACTAGAGACAGAGAATATTTTTAAAAATAGGTACTAGTCTAAAAATGTGTCTCCATGTCTCCCTCTGTTCATCTCAAAAACTGACTCTTGTTCTCAAGAGCATGAAGAAAAGCACTGGAGGTGTCCACGGCAGGCCATTTGCTCTCAGCAGCCAGGAGCAAAGCAGGCTCTGGAAAGCACCTTAAGACCGTAGCCCAAAGGTATGGTGTTTGCTATCTTATTTTACTTTACTTTAACAGTTTTCTTTTTAAAGTTTAAAGTATTAGATCTTGTCTCAGTTATTGTCAGGTGAGAGACAAAAATAAATAAGAGCATAGAATAGGCATCCATCCATAATTTGAGGGCCATGGACCACATTTGGCCATGCCCATTCATACTGTCTACAGCTAGCTATTTTCCTACACAGTTGGACAGCTGTGACAGAGAGACACCTTATGGTCCACGAAGCTAAAATAGTTACTATTTTCCCTTTACAGAAGTTTGCCAGCTCCTGATAGTTAGATAATGTACATGATGTTGATTTTAGACCTATGTAATTATGAATAAATTATGAATAAATAAAATTTTGGGCCCAAGACACAGGATACAGATTCTATTCAAATACTTGCACAATTTTGTGTGTGTGTAAGTGAGAGAGAAAGACAGAAAGAGAGAGACAGAGAGACAGAGATAGAGACAGAGACAGAGAAAAGAGAAGAGGAAAGAGAAGAGAAAGAAGCAAAAGTAAAAACAATGGAAGTGTGTTTAAAAATATGGTGGCTAGGCAGTGTTTATACTAGTCATACAAGGATGGTTCAATATTATTAAGTGGATTAATATAATTCGGTATAATAATGCATAAAAGAAACACTTTATAAACACATTGATAGGTGCTGAAAAGCAGTTGAAAACAAATTCAATTGCCTTTCTTGTTATTGAAGACAGACGTTTCCCCATAACCTGATGTACATCTTTATCTGTCCTTTGGCACCATAATAGCTAACATTTATTGTTTACACTAAGCCAAGCCCTCCCTGAAGGGTTTTACACATGTCCTCTTTAAATTCCTATAACGACCTTAAGAGCCAAGTACGGTCATTCCCAGTTGAAGAAAACTGGGACTTAGAGAAGGTGAAATTTTGTTTTACATAAGTAAAAGTTTGGGCCTGCAGACTGCAAAGTGTATATTCTTCCGCACCATGGTAAACTATTTTCCAAATGCTGTTTAAAGGCCATATAGTTTTCAAATGTATGATGTGCCATGATTTATTCAACCAACCATTTATTGTTAGACACCTGGACTATTTCTGATTTTTGCTGTTATTAATAATGATAAATATCGGCACCCATATTCGATTTTTTTTTTTCATTATTTTTAGAAAGAGGGGAAGAGAGAGAGGCAGAGGGGGAGAGAAATATCAATGTATGGCTGCTTTTCACCTGCCTCCAGCCACAGACCTGACTGGAGACCTGGTTTGCAACCTTGTTATGTGCCCTGGCTGGGGAATCGAACCTTCGACCTTTGGATTTGCAGGCCAGTGCCTTATCCACTGTGCTACCAGCCAGGGCCTTATTTTCATAGTGTAAATTTTGAGAAGTGGAAAAACTGGCTCATGCAGGCTACTAACTCAAGTGTTGTTTATAATCAATATTAACCAAGAGAGCTCAGCTAGCTACCCACCAAACTGACTCTTTCGTGCACACACACACTAGTTGAAATATTCTGTTTTTCACTAAACATATTTTCTACAATGAAAGCATAGATTTACCATTTACTTATTTTTATGTATTTACCAACCAGGAAAAAGGCAGAAGGAAACATATCTCTTTTTCTCTTAAGAAAAACAAGGCCTTTTCTTGGGTACGTGTCACATTACCAACTTACTTATGTTTGAGAATTTAACAACAAGGAAAATGCAGGAGGAAGGTGGATAGCTTCTCTTCTTAACATGAAAGACTTTGTCTTTTAGGTACAATACAGTCTCCTGCCAGACATAAAAGCTTTTTTGTTTGTTTTTTAATTTGTTGAAATCTGGGAACAGAAACAGTCAGGTATATAAGTGACTGATTCAGGTTTCCAGGAACAGGGCAGAGGAGGTCACCCTCACAACTCGTTTCAGTCATAATCCCTTATGCTGCCACATTGCTGCTGCAGCGATGTGTCCTGGAGGTACAAAAGGCGACAGACAGAGAGCTACCTTGTGCCCCTGTGAAGAATGAATGCAGTTCTTTTTTTTTTTTTTAAGATTTTATTTCATTATTTTTAGAAAGAGGGGAAGGGAGAGAGGCAGAGAGGGAGACAGACATCAATGTATGGTTGCTTTTCACCTGCCTCCAGCCACAGACCTGATTGGAGACCTGGTTTGCAACCTTGTTATGTGCCCTGGCTGGGGAATCGAACCTGCAACCTTTGGGTTCGCAGACCGGCGCCTTAACCACTGTGCTACCAGCCAGGGCTGAATGCAGTTCTTATATGGGTTTGTATAACCCTAAATGCCTGTCCATCTCACAGCTAGGGCATCCATGTGTTTACTCAAAGAATTCCCCCTGGTTGTTAACTAGACTCCTAGTGCAGTGTATAAATGGAAGTAAATCATGTCATGATACCCTAATAGTAATCAAGTCAACATTATGCTGGATTTTCACCCCTATCCTTTCTTCTGCAATATGGTTATGAATTGTCACTCCGTCTTCTTACCAAAATTATTTTTCTGCATGTAAAAGACACATTTCTAAATTGTTGGTCACAATGCTACTAATATATTATTACATTGTTATAGTCACAACTGGTATTGAATATACTTTCAAGGTCCAAAGCAATGTTTATGCCTCATTTATGCAAACCAGAGGAAATGGTGAACACAAAAAGCAAGAATCTGGCTTCTGAGTCTTATGTTCCTTCTGTACTCACCATTCTGTCTGCTCTGCACTATACCAGCTTCAGGGATTTGTATCAGTCCGTTACATGTTTACCAAGTCATCTGGATTTTGTCCACTCTTCCATAAAGGTCTACACAGAATGGATCATTCAGTAATGGTCCACTCAGGAAAATACAAGCATTGGGAGTAAGTGAAAAGGAATTTAATCCAGAAATATGATTACACAGGTGATAGGAAAGCTAAAAAGCAAACAGAAGACATTGAGGGAATCGAGAGATTAGCCACAGCAGTAAATCATTAGGTTGAAGGGATAAGGCAAGAGGCAAAGTGACCAAGGCCCAGGGAGGGGCCCAGGTAAACAGGAATAAACTGGAGCCATAACAAACCTGTTTTGCTTCGCCTGGTGATTGGAGAGAGAGAGGCTGGGGGAGAAATGTCTTAAATTTTCCTGCCTTTCACCTTCTAATCTCATTGCAGTGCTTCCCATTGGTTGAAACCAGTGAGAGACAATTGTCCCAGGAACCTGGACAACCCCACCCACAGGGGTCAGCTGCCCTGGACTATAGAGCAGAGCAAGAGTAGAGGGAGGAATGGGTCTGATGGGAAATCTATCAAAGACTCATACGGGAGAGGTGGTATTGATGAGTTAGTATCAGTGTGCCATCAATTGATCACAAAACTAGATAGAGCGGAAATGGCTGTTGATTGGGCTATTTTCATGTTATATGTTCATTAGTGTTTCTATTAAAGTCTTGGCTTCCTGGGTTTAAAAAGCCAAATATTTACTATGAGCCTGTTGAGTGCCAGGCACTGTTTTGCTACTGTTGTTTTTCTGTTTGCTTTTTTCCTTTTTTTGCAAGGGGGTGAACTAGAAGTTCTAGGAGGCATGCCCACCAGGCAACTTCCTGGAACTGGAATAAACTGGTAATTATATTAATAAATTGGCCTCCCTCCCATCAAAGCAGAAAGTGTCCTCAAGTGGGAAGTTATAAAAAGACTTTTTGATAGCATAGGTCCTTTCCTTGTTTTGACATCCTGTGTGCACTATTGGCTGCAATTATGAAACCAAATAAGGTGTGATGTAGTACTCTTCACCAAGCAGGAACCTTTACTATCTACATTTTAGTACTTTATTCAGTTTCCCAGAACACTGTCTGATTTTTTGTTTTTTTAATTGCAAGCAAGAACTGAAGAGACCAAAAGAAAGTGGTCTTTTTATTTCTTTCAGACTATCAGTTCTACTTTGGCCATTAGAAATCATTCAGTAAATGAATCTGTTTCAGTCTGTAACTTTAGTGGAAAAGTAATCCCTCTATCCACTAAATACAACACCTGCAAGCAAATATGGAAAGAAGAAGTCTACATCCATCCGTCTCCCCCCGAGACCCACTAGCTCTGATTTTGTTAACATCTCGCTGAAATTTCAACATGACGTTTTCTCTTTTGTGACCTGGAATACCTGGGTCAAAACATCTATGATGATTTGAACTATTTACACTTTTTCAAGGGGTGAAGGAAACAGCAGGGCCCCTTAGCCGGGACATCCGTCTAGAAGGCACCTGGAGAAAACTGCCCAGTCAGCCTGGCAGAATTCTACCTCTGCTCAAAGATGATGGAAAGAAGAGGAGGGTTGTGGGAGTTCTAAGCAAATTATTGTCCAAATACAGATTGATAACCATGATCTCCTAACTTTATTTTTTGAAGTATTTAATAATAAAAAAATACCTGTAGACATTGAGCTCGTTGATATTGGTAGTATACACAAGCTGCGCCTGAGGTAGAAGGATAGAGAATGAATTTCTGTTAGTAGGATGTTGGCACTTATCTACACCCAGAATTAGAGAATGTTTTCAGCTTTGAAAGGGGATGACTGACTAGCATATCTCTGAGATATCCTTTTACAAGACAGAGGAATGCCAGCCACCCCACAGAGAAAGGCCCCAATTCTACCCAGAGTAGCTTCCACGTGAACAAAGAGTGGCGCTTTCCCTGCCCTAAGAGCACTGAAAAAGAGAAGTACTCAGGCAGAAAGCACAAGACATGCAAAATGAGTCAGATCAAAGCCCTATTGTAGGGGAAAACCATAACAGGATTAAATTTAACATAGCAAAAGAAATAATGTGCGGCTGTAAAGGGGAGTTGGCTAGCAACTCATTTGTTTGTTGAACAAATACTTACTGAGTGTCATGGGTCAAGGCTAGAGCTGTAACAGTCAAAAGACAAACTAATAAAAATAACTGAAAGAATTGTCTACTCTGGATCTTACGCTGTGAGAAATAGATAATAAATAAATTTTAAAATATGTAAAAAATAAATTAATCAATGTTTAAAATTAATCAGGGGTGGGAAATAGGAAATACAGAAGAACTAGCAATTATAAATATATTAATCACCACTAAAAAGAAATCTTACCATTTCGGACAGTGTGGGTGGACCTAGAGGATATTATGTTAAGTGAAATAAGTCAGTCAGAGAAAGACAAATACGATATGAAAAGGCTACTTAAAGTAATTTATATAACTTTTAAAACATGCATTTATTGACCAAAAATTTAGTGTTATTATATTGGTGAAACTACAAAATAATTATTCAAAACTTACTTTCAAAGTTAGTTTTTCTACACTAGTTTATAATAACACATAGCTGTGAACATTAAAGCAAAAAATTTTTAAAACCTTTGTATTGATTATCTGAACATTTAAGAATAGCACAAGTAAATTATTATTTTTGATATAGATAGATTCACATACCCTAACTAGTTACTTAGCCATTGTTGCCCCTGACATTATGATATAGAAATTCTTCTGAAGATGTTTTTAAATATGATCTTATTAATTTCATATATTTTTTTTATTGCAATCTTCTGCAGAGCTGCATTTTCTGGTTAATATGTTTGAAATTGTTTACACTTTCAATTGATATGTCTCTGTAGACCATAATTTTTTCATTGAGAAAGTACTCTCTCTCTTGATGCTGATGAACCTATAAGTTCAGGAAAAAATCCTGCTAACTAGAGGATATCCTCAATTCTATTTTTTTATATTAAACTGTATAAGTATTTCAGCCCCAATATTTTCACAGGTGCTGTATTTCTACCTCCATTCAAAGTACCTTCCATAATACTTTCACAAGACTGAACTCTTAAGTTGTCCCTATGTGTGATCCTTTTTAACATTTCAGCAACTGTAGATTCTGCAAACTCATAGGCCTTCACAATTTCATCTCATTCTGGTGGAGAATATAAATTAATCCAATTAAAATGAGGTGCTCTGTCAAAATCAAGATTTTTCCAAAGCATGATTTTCAAATTAAGGAATTAAACCATTTGAGCTTTCATCTTCTTATTTATTCATTTCCTCTTTGGTTTTTGTAGGCAGAAATTTTTACTTCTTCCTCTTTGCAAGCTTTGTTGTATTTAATTGCAACCTGCTAAAAGCTTTAAAAACTGAATTTTCATACTACATTCATTGTGTACTTGATTAAGCACATACTGTGACCTGAATTTAGGTGGCTTTATAAAATGATTTTTCAAAGCCTTGGGCATTTCTAAAATCCAATGGGTGACAGGCAATTCAGACAGAAAATACATACTGCCATACTGAAATGGTTTGGGATTCAACATCAGCTTCTATCACAAATCATCTGGTTCATGTATATATAATATTTATATTTTTTGATTGGTAGAATACTGTAGCTTGTTTGAATGCAGTCATAAATTTTGTGCCCATCATAATCAATTCAAAGTACATCTCTGCTCCATACGTTTTTTAGTAGATAAGAACATTAAATTTACCACAAGGCTGTTCTCCACCAAAAATTGTATTCATATTATCCCCCACCTCCTCAAAAAAACACAACATTTTATCTTCATTGTTGAACTTTTCAAATAAATTTACAGTGGCATTAATATCATCAGATGTTTCATTTTTGACAAAAGAATGAACTTCTACTTTATTTTGATCCTTTGATTTGGGTGAAAAAATGAAACCATTTTAGAATTAAATTCTCTGAGGCTCTTGATTGTACTGATACAAATCTGACCTTATCTGTTGGTTTGCAAAGGGAATCAACTCATTCATAATCACCAGTTTACTTTACTTTCAAACACCACACACACACACAACTGGAGTTGTAAATGAGCAAAATTAATTTGGAGGAGTCATTTGACCCAAATGGAAAGGTATGTTTCACAGTGGCATGTAAACATACTTCCTGCAACTAAACATGTTGAATCCTCATATTTGTGTGCATTCTTTTTTTTCTGTTAAGATTTTATTTATTATTTTTCATAGAGAGGGAGAGGGGAGAGGGGCAGAGAGGGAGAGAAACATCAATGTATGGGTTGCCTTTCACCTGCTTCCAGCTACAGACCTGGCTGGAGACCTGGCTTGCAGCCTGGTTATGTGCCCTGGCTGGGAATCGAACCAGCGACCTCTGGGTTTGCAGGCCGGCACCTTATCCACTGTGCTACCAGCCAGGGCTCTATATTCTTCTTAAATTAAGTATAAACTTTTGAAATAGATGCCAAAGTTTCTTCTTCATATTTGTCTTCTAGTTTTCAAAAGGACAGTGGTATCTCTACTTATCTCCACGGTGGACAGGAAACGTTGACTAATACTTTGTGCAAATTATATATTCATCATAAACTTTCTTGAGAAAATTGAAAATGTAGTTTTGGTTTTGTTTTGAGCCAAGTGCTGCTAAACGTGTTTACTGTAAAATTTTAAAGTATTAGCAAATAATAAAACAAATAGTTATAGTTTTATACATATAATTAATGCCCAAATTGCTTTAACGTAAACATTTAGATGACACCACATTCTATGGCAGGCTTGCTGAGTCTTCATTTCCTAAACAGCATTTACAATCTGTATGACATTAAGCCATAATTTCCCATTTTTCTTTATGACTCTGAGGAGGAGTCAGGCATCTCAAAGGTCACCCAGGGGAACATAAAAGGGCGAGAACGGTGGTGTAACAAGTGGTGAAAAGGAGAAAAAGCTTCAAATGCTTTTCTACCACAGCCTAAGACCAGAAAAAATTTCCTGGCCCTGACTGCTGTGCTTGAGCTTTTAGCTTTAACAGCTAGCACCTTGCACATTATTGTTGAAAGGGTACTATCACTTAGGTTTTGCCTGAACAGGATCCGGAAGAGAGAGACGAGTTATCATTAGTCATCTTTTGGGTTTAGCCATAATAAAGTAAGAACTCTGTTCACTCTATGTGTGTTTTATATGATACTGCTTGGGACCATAAGAAAAGCCAGAAGAACCTAATGGAGGTTTATCAACCCATGCTGGCTTACTTTAATATAAATTCCAATAAGAAAAACTTTAGAAAAAAAACTCTGGGGCAAAAGGTAAAGCCAATAAATGAATGTTAAGAAAGCAAGCATAACCCCAGGGCTCTTGGTTCAAAGGGAACTAAGACACATGGCCACATGTTAAAGTCAGTGTAAAGACTGTGACTTTTATTCCGAATGAGATTGGAATTCTGAGTAGAAAAATGACATGATCTGATTTAAGTTTCACAGGCTCACCCTGGATGCTGTTTTGAGAATAAATGGCAGGGGCAAAGGTAGCAGATCAATTAGGGCCTATGGCTACAACCTAGCGATGAGACTAAAGACCGTAGTTTCCTAGGAGAGAGATAAATATACATCCTTAAAACTGCATCTGTGTAACTGGAGGGAAGGACAGTTAAAGGGGATACCTGCCCATGGGCTCCAATTTTGGATCTGTGTCACTGGTGATTTCATATGTTAGTGTATCGTAGTTCAAAAACACCAGATTTGAAGCCCTGGCTGGTGGCTCAGTGGATAAGGCGCCGGCCTGTGAACCCAAAGGTTGCAGGTTCGATTCCCCAGCCAGGGCACATAACCAGGTTGCAAGCCAGGTCTCCAGTCAGGTCTGTGGCTGGAGGCAGGTGAAAAGCAACCATACACGGATGTCTCTCTCACTCTCTGCCTCTCTCCTTCTCTCCCTTCCCCTCTTTCTGAAAATAATGAAATAAAATCTTTAAAACAAAAAAAAAAAAACAAAAAAAACACCAGATTTGAAGAGCACCTATCTAATTCCTCGGACACTAATTCCATTCTTATCAGGCAACCTTATAATTATAAAGTAGGTACGTGTAGACTTATCCAGAGGAAGGGTGCACTTGTCCTACTTGCTAGTTTTAACTCAACCAAAATCTAATAGATTGGATTTCTGGTGTTTTTATACATTATTTTTTATGAGTTTAGTTTGTTTATGTTGCTTTCTTAGAGCTTCATTATCTCTGGCTATATCGATAACTGAATTTCTGAACACATTCTGCAGGAAACAAAACCTGGAAAGTGGTGATCCAAAAATTTCACCCTGAAAACACTGAGCTGCCACCTGGCCTTGTCAGATGATCTCTAGCCTTATTGACAGAAATATCACAATATCCCAAGTGAATTAGGGAATTCTCTAATACTACGCTCTCATCAGAAAGAAAAGTTAGTTCTCGGCCTGGCTGGTGTGGCTCCGTGGATTAAGCACTGGCCTTCTAACCCAAGTGTTGCTGGTTCGATTCCCAGCCAGGGCACATACCCAGGTTGCAAGCCAGGTCTCCAGCTAGGTCCGTAGCTGGAGGCAGGTGAAAGGCAACCATACATGGCTGTTTCTCTCCCTCTCTGCCTCCCTCCTTTCCTCTTTCTCTAGAAATAATGAATAGAATCTTTTTTAAAAAATTAGTTCTCAAAGGCTTATTCTTCTCTGATGATTTTCTCAATCTCTTCTTTCCAAAGCCAACCACTTTTAAACTCTGATTGAGGCCATTTTTTTTTTTTTTTTGCTTTCTTGGATACACAATTTGTCCTTTTGTATTATTTTGTTTCAGTCACAGTTCACTTTTAGAAAGCACTCAGACAGCTATCTTCAAGGCACTCCAGTAAGTGAAAAATTACCAGCAAGGGGCTTGTGTCATCCTGCACAGGAGGGATGTCTGAAGTCTCGGCGCCTTCATTCTCCTTCCTGGGAGGCTGATCCAAGGCAAGAGGAGCAGGGCTGGAGTAGTCCCCGTTGTCCTGGAGGGTGGAGCGTTCCAGGTCCTCCAGCAAGGCATCTGTAGCATAACATACAAGGGAATCATAGTCTAGAAAGTCTTCTGGAACAATTTCCTCCTCAAATGCCCCGCCTGCCCCGTGCCTCCATTTGTCTCCCTCCTCTTCCAAGTTAAGGCTCTTTTCCTTAAAATACCTTCTCTTACTCCTTCTTTTACTTCTAGAATGTGGTCTGTTTTATCAGGAAATATTTAAAGCCGCCACATACTGTGACCTGTTTCTTATATCTTATAGTTGCATTCAATTCCATAGTCTCACTCTATAATTTGACTTATTTTATTGCAGAGTAAGCATTCATTTTTATCATTTATTTGGGGTGGATGGCTCAAAAAGATCCCTGATCAGAAAAAAAAGTAAATTCTAACCATCATCAAAATGAAAAGAGAACTGACTGTATGGGAGAACATATTTGCCAATGATACATCAGACAAGGGTCTGATCTCCCAAATACATAAAGAACTCATCTGGCTCAACACCAGAAAGACAAACAATCCAATTTAAAAAAGCAAAGGAGCCCTGGCTGGTAGCGCAGTGGATAAGGTGCCGGCCTGTGAACTCAAAGGTCGCAGGTTCGATTCCCCAGCCAGGGCACATAACAAGGTTGCAAACCAGGTCTTCAGTCAGGTCTATGGCTGGAGGCAGGTGAAAAGCAACCATACATTGATGTCTATCTCCCTCTCTGCCTCTCTCCCTTCCCCTCCTTCTAAAAATAATGAAATAAAATCTTTAAAAATAATAAATAAAAATAAAAAATAAAAATAAATAAAAAAGCAAAGGACCTGAACAGCCACATCTCAGGAGGACATATAGATAGATAGCCCATAGACCCATAGACATATAAAAGGATGTTCAACATCACTAGCCATCAGATAGATGTAAATTAAAACTAATGATGTCAGAATGACCATCATTAACAAATCAATAGGTAACAAGTGCTGGCGAGGGTGTGGGTAAAGGGAACCCTAGCGCACTGTTGGTGGGAATGCAGACTGGTGCAGCCACTGTAGAAAATAGTATGGAGCCCTGGCTGGTAGCACAGTGGTTAAGGTGCCGGCCTGCGAACCCAAAGGTCGCAGGTTCGATTCCCCAGCCAGGGCACATGACCAGGTTGCAAGCTAGGTCTCCAGTCAGGTCTGAGGCTGGAGGCAGGTGAAACACAACCATACATTGATGTTTCTTTCCCTCTCTGCCTCTCTCCCTTCCCCTCTTTCTAAAAATAATGAAATAAAATCTTAAAAAAAAAAAAAAAAAAAAAAGGAATCCTGAATCACCTATTCAAAAGAACTTCCGCACCCCAATGTTCATAGCAGCGCTATTTACAATAGCCAAGTGCTGGAAACAGCCGAACTGCCCATCAGTAAACAAGTGGATCAAAAACTGTGGTGCATTCACATAATGGAACACTATGCAGCAGAAAGAAAGAAGGAACTCCTATCTTTTGCAATGCATGAATGGACCTGGAGAATATTATACTAAGTGAAATAAGCCAGTCAGTGAAAGAAAAGTATCATATTATCTTACCTATAAGAGGAACCTAATGAACAAAATAAACTGACAAGCAAAATCGAACCAGAGGCATGGAAACATGGAACACACTGACAATGGCCAGAGGGGAGGGGAAGGGTGATAATGATGGAAAGGAGATGAAGGGACTAGTCAAAGAACAGGTGAAAGTGACCCACAGACATGGATAACCCTTTGGGGATTGACTGTGGGAGTTGGGGGGTGGGCTGGGTGGAGGAGGGCAAAAGAGGGAAAAGTTGGGACAACTATAATAGAATAACAATAAAAAAATTTTTAAAGAAAAATGTAAATTCTACATACTTTTCCTATTAGAAAAATATATTATTATTATATTTTTAAAAAATATATACTAGGACAATAACATTTACTCTTAACCTTGGTACCTTGGTCATTTTTTTTCTTATATTCCAAGCACATAACAAAATTCTCAAAGGAAAGTATAAGTAGTCTGTCTTTTAGAGTATGGGAAGAAAGGAGATCAGGGGAAAAAAACAGATTTTTGCAAAATTAAGCAAGATATCGCAATCCAAAGAGTTGAGATTATGTCTTTTGTATTTTCTTGGGAAAAACCAATGGACACTACAAGTATTATAATATTACCTTTCTGTATGATGAAATTAATAACAATAATAATTATTATATGATCGGCACTGTGGTCCATTTACATATTTAATTTAGCCATCTTCATCGTTTGTGGCAGGTGATATTATCCTTATTTTGTAGATCAAGAAATTGCCAAATAATGGTTTGAGTTCACAGTGTTCGTGAGTTCAGAACCTGGCTGTCTGGGTCCCAGCCCCTCCACGACTTCAAGTCAGAGGTCGCAGTTCCCATTCTCACCTGAATTCTCTGGGTGATCTGAGCATAATGTGCTCTTCTCTGAAGCTGTTTCTTCATCTGCATAATGAAGCAATTGCAGTACAATGGTAGTTTTCAAATTGTGGGTCAAGACCTATTAGTGGATGGCTAATGGTTTCTTTACCACAGTTTGTAGTTTTTAAAGTTTGCAAAGCACTGTATTATATTATTCCTAAGGATCTGCCTAGCTCTGAAGTCCTCAGATGAGGAAAATGCACTTCACACATTTTTAAAATAAGATTTTCATTTATTCCAGATGATAAGGGGGTGGATATTTCTTAATAGCATAAGAAACGATCGAATCATTTTCTACAAACAAAATCTATAGATATTTCATATGTGGGATATGAAACTGAAAGCAACAAATGAACAAACAAGAGAAACAAACAACAAAAACTCAGACACAGACACCGTAAGATGGTTACCAGAGGGAAAGGGGAGTGGGAGGAGGGTAGAAGTGGTTAAACATATTGTGACAGAAGACTTGACTTTGGGTGGTAAACACACAATTCAATACACATGTGATGTCTTACAGAATCATATACTTAAAACCAATATAATTTTATTAACTAATGTCACCCTAATAAATTTAATTTTAAAAATCTACATATCTTTCTAAACCATCCATCTCATAAAAATAATTGAACTTTATGGACCATTTCAGAGATAAGGAAACTGAGGTAAATTCTTCAGGGAAAATTATCCTTCAACAAGTAAATCATAATGAAAAAAGAGTTAGAGAGTGAGCCCATAGATTCAAGAAGACTTTAGAGGCTTATAACTAATTTCAGTATATGAATCTTAACTTAAAATGATATGAGGATTTAAAAAAAAGTAAGTAAGGCCCTGGCTGGTAGCACAGTGGATAAGGCACCGGCCTGCGAACCCAAAGGTCGCAGGTTCTATTCCCCAGCCAGGGCACATAACAAGGTTGCAAGCCAGGTCTCCAGTCAGGTCTGTGGCTGGAGGCAGGTGAAACGCAGCCATACATTGATGTCTCTCTCCCTCTCTGCCCCTCTCCCTTCCCCTCTTTCTAAAAATAATGAAATAAAATATTAAAAAAAAAAGAAGTAAGCAAGCAAGCAAAACAACCAATCAGGAATATTAAGCACTGACTTGATATACAATAATATTAAGTAAACACTATTAATTTATTTTAGTTGTGATAATTTTTGATAACATATTTGATAATTTTTGTTAATATTTCAAGTGTGATATCGATATTTCATAGTATTAAGGAATTACTATTGAAGACTTTGTGGGTGTAATAATGGTATTATAATTATTTGTCTAAGCATACACATTTATTTTAAAGATTATGCTGAAATATCTACAGATGAAATTACATCATGTCTGAGATTGCTCTAAAATAATATAGAAATTAAAGGACCAGGTAAGTCTAAAAATGAAATACGATTGGCCAAGACTTCATTATTAAAACTGGTTCGTGGTTACATCAGATTTCATTAAACTATTCTCTTTGTTTATATAAATTTAAAAATTCTCTACAATAAATATTTTTAAATTTTTTTTCTTTTCTTTTCTTTTTTTGCATGTCTCCCCATTCACAATCCAGACGAGGCAAAGGGCCTGGGCTGAGGTGTATATGGGGTGTGCTTACCCTGCTTCCTCTTTCTATACAGCCTGTGGTAAGCATCAGGAGGCCAATAAATATTTTTTTTAACTGAGGTAGAAAAATAAAACTTCTATTCTCGCAACTTTGCTAGCCAGACAGAATGTCAAATTTCCAAGTTCCAAATTTTTAGTCTATATCCTTCTGTTAAGATATAGCCCTTTTCTTTTCTTTTCTGTTTTCTAAAATTTGTTCCAACCAGAAGTCATGGATCCACTTGGATTCTCTACATGAGAAACAAACCATACCACTGAGAGATTACCATTAGCAGCACTCCTTAGCTCAAGTCATTGAAACTCTCATATCTGGGCCATGAAGTAACAAGTAACAGGCCATGCTCTTCCTGTTTCCTGAGTGCACATAACACCAACACCCCAAGATTATCTTGTCCTTGGCCAGGTTCTGTAACTTAAAAATGACTAATTTCAGTATGACAGGTATGGGGTGACTGGTGGTAGAGGGTACTAGGCCGAAAATTCTACAGCACTTCTCTGTAGCCCTTCATCTATGGAAATCAAATAATAAATAGTATTTACATGAAAGGATTTGTAAAGTGAGGTCCCTTGGGGGAATCTCACTGGATTGTAATGATTTCTTTCAGAGCCAGAGGCTGCTCCTGGTTTCCCTTTACCCAGCATTCCTGTCCAAAGGATGCAAAGAGGAAATACAGGCCTGCCTGTGCGGACCTGTCCTCCACGATCTTTCTCCGCAGCAGGAAGAGAGACCCACCCTAAGTGTTTCGGGTAAGCTACAGGGTTGATGACGATTTGAAGAAGTGGTTGAGATTTAATTTAGCCACCTGAGTCATCTACAGGAATGTTGCATTCCAGGTTGCATGGTACTTTGCACATTTCTGGACCAGATTTCTCTACCGTTCATGCTGATCAAGAAATTAAAAACTGAGCAAATCTACTTATTTATCTGTTATTTTTATTATCTAGATCATTCTATCAGTCAAAACACCTAGTTTAATCGACTTTGGTGTCAGGGGCACCCTGAAAATGACATTGAACTAGTTATTTTGTTTTTTTTAGACTTCTCATTTTGAAAAAAAGAAAACGAATAATACTCATCTTAGAGGATTTCTTGGGACACTAAAACAATTAACATGTATAAAAAGTCTAGTTTTAGCGTAAGTCACCGCAAAAGTATCAGTTCCTTTTTGAATTGCCTGCCTGAAGGCGATTAGTTATCCCTAAAATAAAAAAGCAAAACTAGATTCTAGTGGGACTCATGCAGAAATGTGAAATTTCCGAACCCTCATGTAGGATAAGAATTTGGATTCTACCCCAAGTGTCAAAATAGACCTTACCTTCAAAACAGTTCAGTACATAATTCTCTAACACCACCTTTCCTCTTCCCTCCTGTAATCTGTCTCCCTTCCTCTATTCCTCCAGCTCTCAGATTACACTTCAAAACTTATTTATTATCTTCAGAGAGAGGAGAAAGGGGAGAGGCAGAGAGGGAGAGAGACATCAAGGTGTGGTTCCCTTTCACCTGCCTCCAGCTATGGACCTGGTTGGAGACCTGGCTTGCAACCTGGTTATGTGCCCTGGCTGGGAATCAAACCAGCAACCATTGGGGTCACAGGCCAGTGTCTTATCCACTGAGCCACCAGCCAGGGCCAGCAAACAATATTTTAAACAAATATATCTGCAAGATGTGTTTTTTGTTATTGTTGGTGTTTGCACTTTCTACACACCCCCAAGAAACAAAAACTCAGGACATTGTGGAATTAACTGGAAATTGGGTTACTGTCTCGTGTTAATAAGAACATCAGCAACAGAAATTGGCCAAGGAGGTGGTGTGGGTTCCCAAGCATGAGAAGCCTTACGTTACTCTGAAGGTTTGAAACCAGGGACTTCTCCCGAGCAATATGACTGAGGGTTTTCACTGCTGGTTTTAATTGCTTTGGAATGAAACAAAATGTCATATTTGCAGGCCAGAATAATGTGTTCCTCCAGAGTTCCTCTGAATAAAAAAGCTGAACAACAAAATCCCTGGAGTTACCGTGCTTTGTCATTTGACTCAATACTAAATCACAGAACAAAGGAAACCACCCTGGCCTTTCTCCAACCTTTATGAATCCCTTATTCGGGTACTTCTGTTTCTTCTCCTCATGACTCTCTTTCCTTTTTGTCCCCAAATCACATTTTTGTTGTTGGCGACTGTGGGATCCCTCTATGATCTCCAGTAGCCCCTCAGGGGCAAACGCTCAGACTAAAATGACCATTTCTATCACAATTCAATCCAAAAGTATTTGGGCAGGGTTTAGTCCGTGGTTAGCACCAGACTTGACGCCTTTGGTGTTACCAAAGCAGTGAACCCATAGTTCCCCCAAACAATCACAGTTCCTCAAGCGTTATTCTTCATCGGGTGAGGTCAGAAGAGAAGTGAAAATAAAATCTTCCAGCCCTACCCACCATCTAGCCAGTAGGACACCCACCACACAAGCAGACGACAGCCAAGGCTTTATTCCCTCCAAACTTCTCCTCCAAGAAGCTTCTCACTCACCCAACTCTTCCATCGTCACGCACCCAAGATGCTCCCGGGTGTCACAGGTTGGAAGGAACTGCTTTGGTCTGCGCTGAAGAAGAGGACCGCAAAGGAACTGAATGAGACAGCACGAAGCAGCCTCTATAACCTTCTTGGTTCCTGTATTTGCTTAGCACTTCCTCTCTTCTGATTTGGTGAGTTTCTTTCTTTCTTTTTTTTTTTTTTTTTTTTTTGGGGGGGGGGGGGTAGGTCAGTGTTTTTAAAAATGGGACCGACCTAGAAAAGTGGGTAGTAAAATTGGAATTCTGCTAGTACCTTGGCCAGGGCAATTGATTCAAAATCAATTCTGAAAAATTTGAGCATTTACTACATGCCAGAATTCATCTTGAACGCATGAGGTAGGCAGATTAGCACGTGTGTGTTTGTGTTCCCAATATGAGTACCCCGCTTCGACTGTGCCTCAGAAAAGTTGGCTTTTTTGTTTTTTCGGTTCTGTGAAGCTGGGGGACCGTAGAGCCCTAGTTTGCCTCAGAAAATTTCAGAGTTAACCATTATTCATTATTCATCAATTACGTTTACCTGACTTCCTGGGTAGATTGTAAAGCCATTACATTAAATGCTGCAGGGGTGTAGTCACATTTGGATTCTCAGGGCCCATTTATTTCCGTGGTTCAAAATGCAAACCACTATAGGGTCAAGAAGAATACAACTGAAAGATTTAAGACATGAGACACCTCGATGAAGCAGCAAAATTCCTGCCTTATTGACATTGCTCCACGGCAGTTTCCTGAAAATCGACACTAGGTTAACTTTGACCTTTTCTTAAACCACTGACTTTATTCATTTTGAACGAAACAAAACATTTACAAAGGCCTACGATGGGCAGGCAGGATGTGAAGAACTATAATTAGGGCTCCGTGAAATAGCCATCACCCCCACTTTCACCCGTGGTGAAATAGACTCAAGGCACGGTAACTTGCTCAAGCAATAGAATCAATAGGAAGCTTTTCTGCAGGAATAGAACCCACATTTAACGTCAACGCCTGTGAACTTCACTGTACAACACAGCATTATTTTGTGTTTTTAATGATCTAAAGAAATTCCTTCTCCATCGCCCAGGGGCTTTGAAGGCGTGTTTTGTTTTCTTTTTTCTTTCTTTCTTTCTTTCTTTCTTTTTTTGTCACGGAGATTCCACTCCGCGTTACTTGGAGCAGCCGTTGGAGGTCAGTGTGCCGCAAAAGCCCGCAGGCCAGAAACAAGGGTTTGAAAAGACTGCCATCCGCACCGTGCCAGTTTTTACAGCTAAATACCATGAGCCCCATAGAAGTGCAAAAACACTCAATGGCGAGTAGAATTCTCCATTCTATTAAATACCCTTTGCCAAGCCTTGAAGCGGTAATCGAGCCCGAGCACTGCAAGGGAAAACGGCCCTGAGCGCTGCGTAGGCACATACTGGGCTGCATCCGCTTTTGGCTGCGTGATGGATGTGAACTTCAGAACCGCATTCCCCACATCTGGTTTCCATCCGCATCCTCCGGGCATTTCCCGCTCCCCTGCCCGCATCCCTTATTTTCCAGGAGTCGGGGAGCCGTCCTGAAAGCCACCCCTCGATTGTAATGGAGGGAAGGAAGGAAGGAATGCGAAAGGCCCCCTGCCGGCACCTAATGCAGCGCCTGACAAAGCGGGCCACCCGACTGCGCTTCCTGCGCCGCGGGGACACGTGCTAACCGCCCAAGCCAGCAGCTTCGGAGCGGCGCGCCCGCGGCCGGGCTCCGGTTTCCGCAGCCTGGTCACCAAGTCACGCCAACCACTTCCCTTCGGCCCAGGGGCCGCGGCCACGTTAAGCAGCCGACGCCCGCTCCTTGGTCTCGGGAATGTCGGGTAGAAACGCAACTCCACAATTCTTCCCACAAACTTTTATTAAGAACCCCGTAATTGGTGGGTGGGCCCCCCAGGGCCCGTCAGAACCAGATGCCGCCCCTGACGTCAGGGGCGCGCAGGTTGCCAAGTCAGACACAGGATGTCGAGAGCGATACCACAGACACCAACGCCAGCCGCTCCAGGGGAGATGCCCTCTAACTGAAAAGCCAGGGTACGGGCTATTATGTGACCCCCCTTGAAATGTTTCCCCAACGACAAGGATGAAAGAACCTTCCCAGGAGATCCTGACCGGCAGTTGGCTCAAAATTTGCACCGGGATGTGCTCCGGCGTCTCGCCTTAACCGGGAAACACCGCCTGCCGGGAAAAGGACACTCGGGCTGTGATAATACTAACTTTTCCTATCCAGCAGCAACCAAAAACTCCTAGCAACCTTTTCGCCTCCGGTTTCCTAAGTTATTTCCAAGCCTTAGGATAAGTAAGGACTTCATGTCCCAGGATGCCTTTGGGCAAGTTACCCATACGCATGCGCCAAAGAGGCGGGTCTTCTGTTCTCACGACCCCGCCTCTGTTCTATCGCCGCCATTTTTTCAGAGACTTTCATCCGGCAAGCGACGGTGCTTTTTTTCTTAAAGGAAAAGCGACAGCTCCAAAAAATATTCCCTTCTCCCTGCAAGACCTGGCAACGCTGGGGAGAGAAAGGCTACATACAGGAAACTGGGATCGGGGTAGAGGAAGAAAAAGGTCGAGGCTACTTCCGTGGCTTAAGGAGGCTAGAAAGAGCCTTGTGGCATTAGCGGCTCCTTAGGGAGGCAGGTGCGCGCGCAGCCACACCGGGGAGCGCGCGAGGAGGGGAAAGAGGTGCGTTTTTCTCCCACCAACCTCGCGAGACCTGCCTCCCACTGTCCCTAGCGCGCTTGGAACTCCGTAGGGAGGGGAAAGGTCACGTTAGGATTGTCGCGAGACGCAGCCGTTAAACGGTGAGAACGGGTGCGCGGGGAAGGAAACCTCGCGCGCTCCCCTGGGCCCGTTCCCTGATTGGTTGAAAAGAGAGGAGGGGGCGGGAGCCCGGTACGTCGCTGCGTGAGAGAGCGTAGGGGGTGGGGCAAAGAAGCCATCCCTCCTCTCCAATTGGCCTGCCGAGCGTCTTGTCGGGCGCGCGCGCGGCACCCTCGCGCCTTGAGTGACAGGGGGCGGGGGGTGCTCGCAGAGCCGGGCGGAGGGGTGGGGGGGGAGACAGGAGCGCCGAGTGAGAGTGTGCAGGACGCTACGGGAGGCGGGGGGCGGGGGGAGCAGCGCCGCAGCCGCCGCCGCCTCCGCCTCCACCGCCTGGGACGAAGGGGTGGGGGACGGACGAGCCCCGATGCCGGGGGAGACTGAAGAGCCGAGACCCCCGGAACAGCCCGACCAGGACGGGGGAGAGGCGGCGGCGGCCAAGGCGGCTCCAGAGGAGTCCCAACAACAGACCCCTGAGACGGCGGCGGCGGCAACGCCGCCAGCGGGGACCACCAGCAGCCGCGTGCTGAGGGGAGGACGGGACCGGGGCCGGGCCGCAGCGGCCGCCGCGGCAGCTGTGTCCCGTCGGAGGAAGGCCGAGTATCCCCGCCGGCGGAGGAGCAGCCCCAGCGCCAGGCCTCCGGATGCCACAGGGCTGCAGTCCCAGGCCGCGAAGCCCCAGTCTCCAGCTCAGGGCAAGAAGAGTCCGCGACTCCTGTGAGTAATGCCGTCTTTCAGGCGGAGGGAGAGACCCCCCTCTGCCCGCACGCAGCCCTCTCGGCTCCCGTAGCGCCCGCTCCACGTGACGTCCCGCCTGCTCTGCCCCCTGCCGGCTCCCGGCTAACGTCACGCTGCCGCCTCCCCGCGGTCCGATCGCTCCCGTCTGTGCTCGTCTGTCGGGCTGCTTCCTCCCTCCGAGCACTCGCCCTTGGTAGCGGAGAGCCCTTCGGGCCCCGGCCGCTCGGGCGTGTCCCCGGCGGGGAAGGACGCGGGGGCCGCCTCCGCGGTTTGCGGCAGAGCCGGTGGCACGGGCGGCTCGGTGCGGCACTTTTTTCACTGCCAGATTTTTACGTTACTTTCCGCCCGTCTCAGCAACCTGGGGCTTGCTGGAAGGACGAAAACGTGGCTTTGCCGGTTTTATTTAAGGGCAGTCTTGCGTAGAACAAACTTAAAAAACGGGTATTGGCTTTTTTTATTTTGGCCAAGTGACTTGGTTTTTGGTGTACTTTGGCATACGTTTCAGTGTAGGAACTTCATGCTTAAAAATGAGACTGCTCTGAAAGGCACTTCTTTTATTTCCTAGAGATAATAGAATAAGTGGGAACGTAAGTTTTTAAAACGGTGAAAATAATGCTCCTATGTTGAAAACTCTGAAGCCCACGGATTTGTAAATCGTAGAAATTAATCATATAGCCACCGAATTCGTGATTGGCAACGTTTGTGTCTTCCGACTTTCAAGCGAAAAAATGAGTAAAAGGGAGAATCGAAGGGGAATGGGAAATCAGAATGTTTAAAAACCCTCACTTTCCAAATAGAGCGTGGCAAGATTTGGTTTATACTAGATCCAGTAGATTAAGAACATATCTGTTCCAAAATTAAGAGTGAAGTTACTATTAGTCATGTGGTTATAACTGTGCCTCAGTTTCCCAATCTAGAAGACACAGGGTTAATCCCTATGAGATTAGTTGTGAGAATTAAATACAGCGTGTGAAGCACTTACTCAGCAGTGGTTTTCAGCCTCTTCCACCTCGTGGCACACATAAATTACTGCAATCCTGTGGTGCACCAAGAAATACATTTTTTGCCCATTTAACAAAAACAAAAAAAGGGTATAATTTTGGTTCATTCACACCGGACAGCTATTGTGTTGGCTGTTGTCATTTTTTTATTTGACAATCTAAAGGGCAAGAGGTCAGTGTCTCTAAGTGCTCAGGTATTGCAGGTTTTAAGAATTCTTGCTACACACCAGCTGAAAATCACTGACTTAGCACAAAGTCCGGTACAGTGATTGTTAAAAACAGTTTATTCCCTGGCTGGTGTGGTGCAGTGGATTGGGTGCCGTCCTGCAAACCAAAAGGTCACCGGTTCCATTCCCTGTCAGGGCGCATGCCTGCATTGCAGGCCAGGTCCCAATCCAGGGCCTGGGAGAGGCAACCAATGGTTTCCCTCCCTTCCCGTTTCTAAATGAATAAATAAAATTAAAAAAAAAAAAGTTTATTGTATTTTTCCCTGTTACCATTTATCCCCTTTATACCCTCTTCCACCTCCATCCTTCCCCAAATATTTAATAAAAGCCATCATTTTGTGTAATAGTGTCATGATAGAGGTATAAGTGGTGTGTTTTCATGTAAATTTTGCAAAATTGGATTTTTTTCTTTTTTTTTTTACATTACCATACATAGGAAGGTTAATAACTTAATATATTTTCAAAATATATTCCCTTTTATTCTTATCTGCTCATTTGAGAGTTGAATATACCTATTGCCTTGACACTTTTCCCTCCCTCTGCTTCAACAGTTTTACTTATAGAAATGATCTCTTAAGATGATTACAGCTAGTATATTTTTTTCTACATCTTGACCAAAAAGTACTAAACTTTTTTCCCCCTGTAAACAACATATTTGATAACTGTTCTATTTCAAAGGGCAATTACTAAAATATTTAGTTCCCTGTCCTAGAGTTTTATTTTGTTTTAAAGATTTTATTATTTTCAGAGAGAAGGGCAGGGAGGGAGGAAGAAAGGGAGAGAAGCATCAGTGTGTGGTTGCCTTTCACCTGCCTCCAGCCACATACCTGGCTGGAGACCTGGCCATGTGCCCTGACTGGGAATTGAACCAGCGACCCTTGGGTTCACAGGCCAGCACCTTATCCACCGTGCCACCAGGCAGGGCTATCCTAGAGTCCCTTCTGAAATATTAAAAATGCCCATCTCTTTCTTCCCTTTCCACACTTCCCTAAATACACATTTTATGCAGGTATGTTCTATCTTTAGTCTCAGTATGCTTTTCCTTACAGGTATGTGACTACTAAATTAAATTCTTTGGGAAGATCATTATTAATATCAGGAAAATAAGGCATTTTTGGTTCATCTACAAAGGTTTCTCTCAAGGAGATGAACTCATCAAATGCCTTTCCTCTTACTCTTGAAATGTCTTTCCGTTGTCATCACATATAAATGAAAACTATGGAAGAGTTTGTCATCAGATACCACATTCCTCGATTTTCTTTTCTTTCCTTTCTTTTTAAAGATTTTATTATCTTCAGAGAGAGGGGAAGGGAGAGAAAATCAACGTACCATTGCCTTTTACCTGCCTCCAGCTACGGACCTGGCTTGCATACCTGGTTATGTGCTCTGGCTGGGAATTGAACCGGCGACCTTTGACTTCTCAGGCCCGCACCTTAGCCACTATGCCACCAGCCAGGGGGCTAAACAACTTTTTTACTAACACGATATAGATGTAAGAATAGTCAAACTTGAATAACGATGACTTAATTAAAGGATTTTTTTCTCCACAGTATTTCTGTGGGGAGGAATAGTCTTTATTCTTAGCGTGCCTTCCACATTTAATCTAATATAAAAGGTTTTCGTGTTCTTTCACCTTCTCTCAGCCTCCAAACTATCTCTTAATTATGTATTTTAAATTACGCAATTTTGATTGGATTGTTAAAATAAATTTTTGCCATATATTTTTGTTGTTACCCATTTTCCATTTATTGCAAAGGAGCCCTCAAGCATTTCAGCTTGGTAGAACTTGGTTGAGTAGTAACTGAGTCTGGTGCTGGGCTGATCTTGGGTTTGTAAAGAAAGGAGACAGGACCTTACAGTCAAGGACTTTGCAGTATAAGGGAAGATTCATTACTTAGTGGAGATTTATCCAGTACATGTGCGTGGTTTGCAGATTGTCACAATGATGAAATTAATTTTAACGTTCAGTAGAAAGGTTAATCTTTTAAGACACTTCAAGAGGTTTAAGTATTAGTTTTTCTGAACCCTGGTCCAGTACCTTCTGACCTTGAAGATTCATCTCTTTTCCTGATAGCATCATGACAATTATTTTTAAGTGAGTAAGAAATTTAATCTCTGTATTAATTATTTTATTTAGGCCCGTTTTTGTATTTCAGCATTGCCCCTTATAAACTCCCAGTAATGAGCTGTTTAACCTACATTTGTTTCTCTTGATTAAAGAGACAGCAGAATGTACAGCAATTGAAGAGGTAAATAAATACAGCAAATTAGATTGATTGAAATCTCTTCCTATGAGAAGGCAAAATAAGTGGCAAAAGCATTGGGCTTAAAAACTTTTAAGTTCCCAGCTTTCTACTCACTAAGTGACCTTGGGCACCTCTTTAAATCTGCATTTTCATCTATAACTGACAATTTATGGTTTGTGAAATTAAATTATATTTAGATCATAATTAGGTTACAGTTTTTATAAACTTTCTTTTTGACTTGGGTTTAACAGATGAAAGATTTTAGGATTTTGTTTTAGGTTCATTACATTGTATTAAAATTTTCAAATATAAACCACATAGGTAAAATGTATAATGAAAACTCCAGTGTTATCAGCTAGATTTAACAATTACTTAGACTTTGCCATGCTTACCACCATCCCTTTTCCCCTCTTTTGTCAAGGATTATTGTAGGGGAATCCTCAAACATTTTATATCACCGCATTTGTGTGAAATAAGAACATATTATATAGCCATTTAATATAACAAAATTCGTAGTATTTTCTTTGTAGTACTATTTTTTACATTTGGAAATAATTGTTTTGCGACTGCAGCTGTGAGGTGCAGCTACATCTAGCTATGTAAATTTACATTAATCAAAATTAAAACTTTAGTTCCTCAATTACATGACCTATTTCAAGCACTCAAGCCAAGTACAACTACCATATTGGACAGTGCACATACAGACTATTTTCATCACTGCAGAAAGTTCTCCTGGACACCTCTGTGCTAGGTGCTCTCTGCATCACTGTAGATGAACCTGAAAGGGGTAAATATTTGTGCTTTTAAGAAAGTGTGCAAAATTGTTCATTTAATAATCGATTTTTATTTCTTTCAGGTGTGTAGAAAAGTTAACTACAGACAAAGGTAAGACTTGGCCATTCTTAATCTCTTCTGTACGTTTCACTGATTATTATCTTGTAATCTGATAGAACATAAAATGAATGAGCTTCAGCCTGATAATTCATTGTTGTTTCCATTAAAAGTGACTTTAGTAAAGAATGATTGGAATAGGCAGATAGAACCTATTTAGATTAAAAGCAGGTTTGGGTGAGTGGAACATTTTGGCATTATTTAGAAACAATAATGGAAAAGCAGATTATTGGATGTCAGTTTATTGCAGTTTTATAAGCATGTGCTTTTTGGTTGTTGTTAAAGCAACAGAGTGATACACAATATACAGAGTAAACTGCAGACAAATCTCTATGCTGGTAGAGACTCAAATTATAAATGCAGTTGGAAGAATGTGGAAAGAAAAAGTTCTAAGATTTCAGCCTGGTGAATAATTAAATGAAGTCATCATTTCTCTTTAAAGAGCTTTACCATTATTGAATCTAGTCTTCGATTATCTGAGTTATAAAGAGAAACTGATGTTCACTTTTTCTTTTTAAATACTTTTTAAAAACTTCAAGTTTAATTTTTGTAGTAATTTTTTTCACTACCATTTAATCATCTTATTCCTCCTCCCCAGCAATCACCAAACTGTTATCCCTATGCATGAGTTCTTTTTCCTTTTTGCTCAGGCCCTCCACCCCCCACCCCCCACCCCCCCAGCTGTCGCCTGCTCTTCATCTATGAGCCTGTCTCTGTTTTGCATTAGTTCAGTTTGTTCATTAGATTCCACATATGGGTGAAATCATACGTTACTTTTCTTTTTCTGACAGTCTTATTTCACTTCCATAATGTTGTCCAGGCCCATCATGCTGTTACAAAGGGTAAAATTCTTTTTTATAGTCGAGTAGAATTCCATTGTGTAAATGTCCAATAGTTGTTTTAGCCACTCATCTGTTGACAGACACTTGAGGGCTGCTTCCATATCTTGGTGATTGTAAATAATGCTGCAATGAACATAGGAGTGATAGTGTTCTTTTGAATTAGTGTTTTGGGTTCCTTCAGATATATTCCCAGAAGTGGAATGGCTAGGTCAAAAGGCAGATCCATTTTTGCTTCGTTTTGTTTTTTTAATTTTATTTATTATTTCCAGGGAGAGGGGAAAGGAGAGAGACATCATTGTAAGGTTGCCTTTCACCTGCTTCCAGCTACGATCTGGCCGGAGTCCTGGCTTGCAACCTGGTTATGTGCCCTGGCTGGGAATCAAACCAGCGACCTCTGAATTTGCAGGCCGGCACCTTATCCACTGAGCCACCAGCCAGGGCCAGTGATCCATTTTTAAGTTTTTGAGATTTCTCCATACAGCTTTCCACAGTGGCTGCTAAATCTGCATTCCCAGCAGCAGTGTTCAAGGGTTCCCCTTTCTCCACTTCCTTGCCAGCACTTATTCTTTGATTTATTGACAGTGGCCATTCTGATAGGTGTAAAGTGATACCTCATTTTGTTTTGCATTTCTCTGATGATGGGTGGCATTTAGCATCTTTTCATACATCTCTTGGCCATCTGTATGCCCTCTTTGGAGAAGTGTCTCTGGCCCTTCGCCCATTCTTCAATTCGGTTGTTTGGGTTATTTTGGTGTGTTGAGTTTTGTAAGTACTTAATAGGTTTTGGTTATTAACCCCTTATCAGATATATTGGCGATATGTGTTCTCATATATCTTCATAACTGAAGAAACTTCAGTTCTTGCATTTGAAACTTTTTTTTTTTTTTTTTTTTAAGATTTTACTATTTTTAAAGAGACGGCTAGGCAGAGAGGGAGAGAAACATCAACGTATGGTTGCCTTTCACCTGCCTCCAACCATGGATCTGGCTGGAGACCTGGTTATGTGCCCTGGCAGGCCAGCGCCTTATCTATTGTGCCATCAGCCAGGGCTTGAAACATTTTTTAAGACTTTATTCTAGCTTTGCCGATTGGATTATTAAAATTAACTTATTATCATGTTGGGCCAGAAGCTTCTTTGTTTCGTTACTTTTTAGTTGTGGCTGTGTTTCTCAATGTTAAGTTTAGATGTATAGGTATCTTAAAACAGATACAATACTTTTAAGCATTTTTATTTATTTTTTAAAGATTTTATTTATTATTATTTTTTAGAGAGAGGCAGAGAGGGAGAGAGACATTAATGTATGGTTGCCTTTCACCTGCCTTCAGTTACGGACCTGGCTTGCAACCTGGTTATGTGCCCTGGCTGGGAATTGAACCAGCAGCCTTTGGGTTTGCAGGCCAGCGCTTTATACACTGTGCCACCAGCCAGTAGCATTTTTAACCATATGTCTTTTATTGTTCCTGGCAGGAATCTATTTAATAGTTGAGGGGTGTCTGGTTCATTTATTCTCATATTCTCATTCATATTCATATTCTCTTTCTTTTTCTTGCTCTTTCTCTTTCTCAAGAATAACAGGTGATTAGGAACTAGTAAATTAAAGGTGACTGTTTTGTAAATAATTAGATGCTCAGGTTTCTTTTTTCTCTGAACTTTAGAATATGAGGCTAGTATTTCCATAGTATAATAGGCAGAAATATTTTCTATTAGGCACATTTTTAGTTAACTATTTTGTCTACCAACCTTTTTATTTTGTTGCTCCTGTTACTTGGGAAATAGGGTGAGTCTGCCAGAAATGGAAGAGCTTGTGTTCATTTTGGAAAATTGTGAAGTGGGGAAAATGTAGAGACAGCTGGCAATCAAGTACCAGAGCAGTTCCTTTTTTTTTTTTTTTTTTTTAATATTTTATTTATTATTTTCAGAGAGAGAGGCAGAGAGGGAGAGAAATGTAGAGCAATTCTTAAAACAAAAATCCCAGCCTGCCTTTATCATCAGAGCTATAATGTCTTAGTGTGTCTAAAGAAATTATTTTGGGTTGCCTTGAGGATGTAACTTGGAGAATGTAGTTGGAATTTTGAACCCTTGTTGGAAGATGAATTAATTGCCTTTTGTATAGATGTCTTAAACCAGAAGTTAGAAACTACTTTTTTTTTTTTTTTTCTTCAATGTATGGTTGCCTTTCACCTGCCCCCAGCTACAGACCTGGCTGGAAACCTGGCTTGCAACCTAGTTATGTGCCCTGGCTGGGAATCAAACCAGTGACCTTCGGGTTTGCAGGCCAGCACTTTATCCACTGTGCCATCAGCCAGGGCCAGAATACTTCTTGAGTAGCAGTTGTGCAGCTGTGGAGAGATTAAAACTGCATTATGGGTAATTCAATGTCAAAATCAATACCACTCTAACCAATTAAATGCTCTGGATCTACAATTAGAGCTGAGGGTCTGAGTTCAAGGTCTGTTGTTTATTGCAAATAATTACAATATCTAGCATCCAGTGAGCACTCAATAAATGGTGGCTATTAAGTTTGTAAAATTTTGAAAAAATAGTCTCCAGTTCCCCTCTCCATCTCTTCATCATTGGTTTACTTATTTCAGCAGCTTTCAATTCTGCAAATAGTACATAAAAACTGTATTTTAACATAGATCTGTACAACTAGATCAGTGAAGACATGGAGAGTGTATTTACTTTTTCATGTGATGTTAAGAGTTTACCTCAATATGTTCCCTTTTCCTTGTCATTTAACTCCTTAAAAAGTTACTCTGTTATTCCAGAATAGTTTTCATGTTTAGTTTTTCAGTCTTACTCCAAACAACTTGAAATTATATGCCTTTCTGCAGTAAAGAAAGGAACCTTTGAGATGTTTGAACATATAAATAGTATTGCACACATCAAAAAGCAATGTGCTGTTTTTAAATTATTAAATTGCAAGGCTTCATGTTCAGTATTCAAACTGAAATAATAAAATTAGTATTGTCCCCTGTTCGTGCTGCATTTATGTAACCATATGTATTTATGGGCATATATAAAACAAATGAGAAATTGCTTTGAAAAGGTGTTTATTCATTAACGAGTAATTATTGAACATCCACTGGTGTCCAGCACCATCCTAGGTATTGGGTTGTGTTGGCGATCAATTAAGTGCAATGAAGACTTGAAAACCCTGTGGAGTAAACTGTTAGATGAAGTTGAGGGTAGAGCAGCTAAGTTTCCACAAGATGGCAAGGGAAGATCTGGAGAAGATAGCAGTTGAGCTCAGCCCTGAATATGCAGCTCACTGCCGGGATAAAGAGCATTCCACACAGAAGCAGAAAGCAAAAACTTAAAACTCAAAAACTTAGTTTGCCTCCTGCCAGAGGATTCCATCTTCGTTGTGGAACTTGCAAGAATATTCGCAGAAATTTTAAGGGATAGAGCCTGGCTAGTTCCTTTTTAACTTGACTTTGTTTTCATTCTGTTCTCTTTGTTTTGAACCAAGGCATATATAATTGCAGTTTTAACCCTTAGATATGCTATCAGTTTTAGCTGACACAATTCTCCCTTCACAAATTAAATGATACTTAAGATTTTATTTATTTTTAGAGAGAGGAAGAGAAACATCAGTGTATGGTTGCCTTTAACTTGCCTCCAGCTACAGACCTGGCTTGTAACCTGGTTATGTACCCTGGTTAGGAATCGAACCAGCGACCTTTGAATTTGCAGGCTAGTGTCTATTCACTGAGCTACCAGCCAGGGCCTGGACTTGACTAATTATGGAAAACAAAGTAGAGCTAATTATAGAAATATACAGAGTAGTCTGATCAGGTTTCAGAAACCCAAGTTTCTGACTGTCATAATGCTTATGTCTCAAATGTCTGACAATACCTTAGGTATTTTATTCTATTTACTTCCTAACCCCATTATCTTAAGGTAGCAGAAACCATATTATTTCTATCAGTGTGAGAAGATCTACTCAGACATCTTGTTCTGTCTTAGTAATAATGCCCCATATCCTTTAAACCATTTTTCTAGTTCAGACATTCAGAAGTACAGGCTTATCTCATTTATGACATATCTGGAGTGTTAAACAGGTTTATAAAGCCTTGATTATCAGCTCATTTCAGTGTGGAAAATTTTATAAATCAGAAGAGTCTCTGTCTCTTACCTACAAAGAAATAACTATAACAATTTAACGATTACGTTGTAAGAACCATCCCTGACACAGTTATAAATTTAGTCTGTTATATTTAGTAATTAATTATATTGAAATCCCTTTCCCTGCCAGAACCACTTGAGAGTTGAAACAGTGCTCTGGTAGAAAATTGAAGCTGGAGAAACCTAAGGTCCTGAGTGGTAATACCTATATTTGGCTGATAAGATCCAAAATCTTTAAGAGACATCCACTTCTGCATGAGGCCCTAATGTTATTTTCACACTGATAATGATCCTGAGTGGACCAGAGCCTCTTGACATAAAGGAATTAGTTGATTTAACGCTCCCTGACCTTTTATGCCCAAGACAGATCAAGCTCCTCTGAATTAAAACTAGCCAGCTCTAACTGCATCCAGGGACAGACCCCTTTAGCTTCAGTGCAGTTAATGCCCTTACAGATAATTGAGGTTTTAGTCTCCTGTCTGCCTACCTCATTCAGCCTGGCTTGCTTCTTTGATTCTAGTTAAATGCTCAACTTGTATCCTAACTTCTTACTGGCTATTTGTAATTTTGCCTCTGTGAGAATTTATATTCTTTTAAACTATATTCTTTACTGTGACTCCCCCTAAATTCTTGTGTCAGTTATCTCTTGTTGCATAACAAGCGATCCAACCATTTAGTGGTTTAAAATATAGTAATTTGTTATTTTCCAGTGGGGCTATTAACCTCGTTGATCATTCAGTCCAGATCTTTTCGTGTTATGATGGTCTCAGGGCAGTGGTCCAGAGGCTGAAGCCAAAAGCTGCAAGGCATCTGGAAGCCTCTACCCACATGGTACAAGGTGAACATAAAAAATAAATTGTGTATATATTAGAAACAAAAAATTGAAATTATAAAGTAAATAATACCATTAAAATAATATCAAAAATATGAACTACGTAGGGCTGAATCTGATAAATATTGAAAAACTGAAAACACAGATAAGTATAAAACATTGCTGAGTAAAATTAATGACCTAAATAAACAGAGCTATGTACCTTGTTCATGGGTTTGAAGACTCAATATTGTTAAGTGTGGTGTTGAGAAAGCTGGACTACTCTCTTCACAATTTACAAAAATAAACTCAAAGTGGGTTTGAAGACCAAATAGAAGGCTTGAAACCATAAACCTCCTGAAAGAGCCCTGGTTGCTATGGTTCAGTCCTGCAAACCAAAAGGTCACCAGTTCGGTTTCTAGTCAGGGCATGTGGTCTGGGTTACAGGCCAGGTCCCCAGTGGGGACGTGCAAGAGGCAACTGATTGATGTATCTCTCACTCCCTTCCCCTCTCTCTAAAAATAAATAAATAAAATCTTTCAAAAAAAAAAAAAACTCCTGTAAGAAAACAGGATAAACTTAGTTATCAGCCTGAGTAATATCTTTGGAAACATCACCTCGAGCAAAGGAAATGAAAACAAAAATAAATTGGACTTAATCAAACTATAAAAAGCTTCTACACAGCAAAGGAAATCTTTGCTGTGTAGACAAAAGGACAGCTGACTGGATGGAAGAATATATTTGCAAATGGATGTATCTGACAAGGGTTTATATCCAAAATATCTAAGAAACTTACACAACTCAATAACAAATGATCTGATCAAAAAATAGAGAATACGAAAAGATATTTCCCCAAAGAAGGCATTCAGATAGCCAATGGACAAGAGAAGATGTTCAACATCACTAATCAAACTACTGTGAGCTACTTACTACCTTGTACAGTCAGGATGGCTGCCATCAAAAAGTCAACAGATAACATTTGGCAAGTATGTGAAGGAAAGGGAACCGTTGTGTACTGATGCTGAGACTGCAAGGGTGCAGTTCCTATAGAAAAAAGATATGGAGCATCATCAAAATAAAAATAGATATACCATATGACTCAGCAGTTCTACCTCTGGGTATTGAAGGAAATGAAAATTCAAAAAGATGAATGCGGTTTTGCATTCATTTCAGCGTTGCTTTAAAATAGGCAAGATACGAAGCATCCTAGGTGCCCATTGGTAGATGAATGGATAAAGATGTGATACGTATACACACTTACATACCATGGAATATTAATTAATACTCAGCAATAAAAAGAACACACTTCCATTTGCAACAACATAGATGGATCTAGAAGATATTATGCTAGGTGAAATTAGGCAGAGCAAAATAAAACAGCATGTGGTTTCCTATATATGTGAAATCTAAATAATTAAAAGAAACCAGGTTCATAGAAACAAAGACCTAAGAGACTATCAGAAAGGAGAGATTGGAGGATGGGTTAAAAGAGAAGGGAATATAGTCAGTGATACTGTGAGAAGTTTACATGGTGACAGATGATTGCTAGAACTAGGGTGATTACATTGTAAGGTGTAAATTCGTTGAATCGCTATTATACATCTGAAACAAATATAACCAATGTAAGACTATACCAATTATACTTAAAATTTGTTAACTATAAAAAGGTATCATTTTGCCCCATATTGGTCTATAAATGCAATTAAAATTTCAACAGGTTTTCCTATGGAGAGTTAGGACTTTGAAAATTTGAAAAGTTCTTAGGGACCCTTTTGGAGTACACATACTACTCTTGGAAAACTGTTAACTGACACTCATCATGACTCCCACCTTTTTTCTAAGAGTGAATTGAGTCTTCAAGGGAAGAGGAAGAGGTGAACAGATAAGGGGCATTGTGACATGTATACCATAATTTAGTTAATCACACCTGATGAAAGGACTTGATATTTCAGTATTCTGGGATTACAGATTTTTTTAAAGCAAAAGGAGGTTTACAGTTTACATGGAAAATAATACAATAATAAATAATAAAAGAGTAAACTATTTTGTGTACTCACAACTATGAACCTACTTTTGCCCAACCCTCTAGTATACTATTCTTTATCTGGTGATGTATTTGCCCCCCATTCTAGGATATATAAAAAGCAACATGTTTTCTGTTTCCCGAATTGCCCATTTCTTTCAAGTTGTTTTTCCCACTTGTTTAGCCTCTCTTTAGAGATTTTCCACAAATTTTGGGTCTTCTCTTTTTAAAAGTACTAAGATGCTAATTGGAAGGTCTGTTTGTACACAGATATTTTACTCAAGCAGACATCTCTAACTTACAGGTCCAAAAACGGACCATTGTCTACTCAGAACAACAAAAAACGCCTGATACTTGTTTTTTCCTCGAATGCTCCCACTGTCTGATGGTTCAGGTCATAAATGTAGAAACCAATTAAATTTGTGACACCATTCTGTTCTCTTCTGTTTCTTAAGTCATTTAAGTCCTGTCTGATTTGTCTCAAGTATTTCACATATTTCCAATCTGTCTCATACTATTATTCTTGATCAAGCATTATGCATTGCCTAGCCTGTTGAAGTAAACTTTGAACAGATCTCTGAATCTACTCTTATCCACCTAAGTCAGTCTTCCACCTGCAGCCAAAGTGAACATTAAAACCAAATTTGATCAGGCCTTCTACTTAAATTCTTGCGTGGTCCTCTGTAGCTACCCTTTTTATTAGAATTTTTCCAGCCTCTTCCAACGATGTTGTAAAAGACGACAGTTTCTGTCAAGTTCTGTCTGCTCTAGTCACATCGGCCTTCTTTCATTTTTCATCGCATGGAAATAACATGCACTATGCCTACTTTCTCCTCTATCACCCACCCATCTACTCAAGAGTCCAGCCATATTTATTCCAACTTAAATGTTAAATTTTGACTGATGTTAGCTCTAGAGAGTTTCAGAGAGACAGCATCCTTTCACTTTCCTAAAATTGTCTAAGTAGTCTTCTAATGTGTTGAAGAGACAGAATTGATGCACCTAATGCCTACGTTATGAAAATAAGTTGTACTAGTTTGTGCTTATAATTTATTGTTCCTAAACTTTTAATATCTACGGAAATTTGTAAATGGCTCATTAATATTTTCTTTATTTCAGTGTTCCGGTAGCTGGTGTCTGCTGGAAATAAAATTAAAACATAGATGTAGTAAATAATGAAGCAGATGACTAGAACCAAAAAAAAAAAAAAATTATTAACGCGTGTATACAAACAGTCTTGTTGATTTAAAAATGAATAAACCAGAATGGAATATACAGAAAATTAGCTTTTTTGCTGTCTTTTTAAAAATTCCTCCAGTTCTCGGTTTTGAAGTATAACAAGGTTACATGCAGTTTTAGATTTAAAAATTCACTTTGGAATAATTCTGGTGGTCTTTTAGGTCAGTATGTTGCATAAATGGGGCCTTATTTGTTGGCACTTAAACCGCAGTCTGGGTGGAAATGAGCCAAATCTGAATGGAGTCCTGGGCCTCTTTTATATAGTTAGGTGTGGCATATAGAAAGAATATAAACTTTGGACTTAGATAAACCTGGGTTCAAATCCCAGGTTTACAACTTAATATGTGGTGAGTAAGTCAGTTAATACTTTCTTCATCTATAAAGATAAGAGTAATATTACTTGACAGTGTTATGAAGACTACATTTAGAATGAGGAAAATAAATTGTACTGCCAAGCATATAACCGGTATTTAAGATTTGTTAAGTTTCTCAGAGGAAAAGTAAGTATTTGAGTAGATGGAAGAAGACCTTTACTCTAGCTGCGTCCCAACCTATCAGCCAACCCTGTTTCAGCCAACAATCTGTTAGCTTTGTAATCTTGAACAAGTCATTTCTCTAAGTGTTGATTAGAAAAATGGGGGGCAGCCTAAAGGAGAATCAGATCGTATTAGGATGACCTTTCTAACTCCAAGTATTTTATCACAACAAAGTGGTTATCTTTTGGAATTTAATAAGTTAGGTTGCTTTGAGAACCTCTGTTACTGTAGGATTGAGATAATCACTCTAACATTTCATCTTCTGCTACCCAGAAGAATAAGGGGAGACATGTGCAGTAGTGCTAATTAATACCTTTTTGCCTCAATTCACACTTCAGCCACTCTTACACTGCCCCTTCTTTGAAGAAAACATGGTTGTATTCACTGCCACATGTTGTTCAGGCAGTGGCTACCTGATGTCTTCACCTAGGCTACTGTGGCTTTTTTCTTCCTTTTGATATATCAAGAAGCCCTCTCAGGTCAACTGCTATTATGAAAAACAATTCAAAATGGCCTTTTGAAGTACCACATAGAAGAAACTTGGTTCTGATTTTCAAGTATCATCCATATTTTAGCATGGATTAGTACTTCATTTGTTTTTATGAGTAATACTCCATTACATGGATATACTACATTTTGTTTATTCAGTGCTTGATAGACATAGGAGTTTCCACACTTTGGCTCTTGAACTACTATGAATTCATGTACAAGTGTGTGTTTGGATACTTGTTTTCATCTTGAGGGGTGTATACTTAGGAGGGGAATTGCTGTGATACTTCTGTTTATGTTTTGAGGGACTGCCAACTGTTTCCCACAGTGACTGCACCAGTTTACATTCCAATCATCAATGTATAAGAATTTCAGTGTCTCCACATCCTCTCCAAAACTTATTTTAAATACTATTATAGCCATCCTAATGAGTGTGAAGTGCTGATCTCATTGTGGTTTTGATTTGCTTTTCACTAATGACTTCCATTGAGCATCTTTTTTTGTGTACTTTTTGGCTGTCTGTGTATCTTTGGAGAAATGTCTTAAGTCCTTTCGTTATTTTTGGGATGAATTGTCTTTTTGTTGTTGAGAGAGACCTTTATATATTCTTGGTGTTAGAATCTTACGACCTGCAAATATAATGTCCCATTCTATAGGTTTGTTGAACACTTCCAGAATTTTTAAGTGTTAGCTCTAACGTTTAGGTCTTCGCTCCATTTTGAGTTAATTTTTGAATGTGGTAAAAGGTAAGGGCCCAGCTTTGTTCTTTTTATTTATTTATTGCCATTTAGTATGCATTGTATTATAGGATATAAAACTACCCACATCTATGGAATGTTAAGCTGACAGCCAAGACAATCGAAGCCTCATATTCAGTACCCCACTATTGATGCTTGTACCAAAAAATAAACAGCAGGCAAATGATTTCACCTCTTTTTTTAAAAAATTTACACTTTAAAAAATTGAATGAAGTGAAATTACCTCCTTTATAAAAATGTTTCTAGAGCTGCTAAAAAACTTGCAAAAAAAAAGAAGGAACACTTTCCAACTCATTCTATAAGGGCCAGTGTTACTCTGATACCAAAGCCAGACAAATGTACCATAAGTAAACTACAGACCAGTCAGTGTCCGTTGGAAACTGAATCCAGTAGCAAATTAAGACTATGCAGTGTGTTAAAGTCTAAATGGTTCTATTTTTAAAAAACGTTTTAGAAGGATTATTGTTAATTCTTCATTAAATATTTAGTGTGCACTAGTGAAACCATCTGCTTCTTGACTTTTTTCCTTTGGTTGGTATTTGATTACAAAAGTCAATGTTTTCACTTGTTATAAGGATGTACAGATTTTCTATTTCTTGAGTTAGTATGTGTGTTTAGGAATTTATTACCTCATGTATATTATCTAATTTGTTGGTATGCAATTTTTCATTGTGTTCTGTTACAACCCTTTTTATTTCTGTAAGATCTAATTCTACTCCTTTTCTAATTTTAGAAGTAAAACATCCCTACTTTTATTTCTAATTTTAGTAATTTGTCTCCTTTTTTCTTAGTCTAGCTAAAGGTTTATTAATTTCATTGATCCTTTTAAAGAACCAACTTTTAGTTTTATTGATCTTCTCTATTGGTTTTCTACTTACTTCATTTACCTCTGCTGTATTTTATTTCCTTTCTCCTGATAGCATTGGGTTTGGTTCACTCCTCCCCATTTTAAGCTGTAAAGTCAGGTTATTGTTAAACATGTGGTTTTTCTTTTTAATTTTAGTGTACGTATTATGTCTAAATTTTCCTCTGAGCACTTCTTTCACTGCAGTCCATAGTTACAGCATGTTGTGGTTTTATATTCATTTATTCACCTTTAAGTATTTTTTAATTTCCCTTCTGATTTCTTCAACCCATCAGTTGTTTTAAAAGTGTGTTACTTTCCACATATTTGTGAATTTTCTAGTTTTCTTTATGATACTGGTTTCTAGTTTCATTGTGATCAGAGAACCTTCTTAATGTATTAGTCTTTTAAAATTTGAGGCCTATTTTGTACCCAACACATGGTCTACTTTGGAAAATCTTTTGTGGGAACTTGAGAAGATTGTATTGTTTTTATGTGTGAAATATTCTTTATATGTCTGGCCTCAGTTTTCTGTAGTTTTGCTCAAGTCCTCTCCTTCCCAGTTGAACTTCTGACTAGTTATTCTATCCATTAAGATATTGAAGTGTCCAGTTTACTTTAGTATGCCTGTTTCTCTGTTCAATTCTGTCATTTTTTGTTTTGCTTCATTTATTAGGTATGGGTTTATGAAGTGTGTCCCGAAAGTATCGAGCCCATACGTTTAGGGCAGACCTTGGATAACTCTCATATCCTGGTTGATTGGCCCTTATGTCAATATGCAGAATCCTTTTTTATCCTTGTAACAATATTTTTTAATCCTCATGCAAGGACATATTTTATTGATTTTTTTAGGAACAGAAGAAACAGGGTGGGGGTGGCATTGGGCAGAGAAACATCGATTGGTTGCCTCCCATACGCTCCCTGACCGGGATTGAACCCACAAGCTTTTGGTGTACCAGGTGTTGCTCCTACCAAGCTCCAGCTGCCTGGCCAAGGCACCCTTACACCAGTTCTTGACTTGAGGTCTGTTTTGTCTGATAGCAGTAGAGCTACTTGCAATGGGTAAAACTGCCACCCTCTCCCAATCCCACATACACAAAAAATTGAGTACCTGTGAATATGACATTATTTGAAAATAGGATCTTTGCAAGTAAACAGGTCTTTGTGTAATTTCATTTGGCAGCCCTCGTGAACTAATACAGATTTTGGTACCAGAGGGTAAAGTGTTGCTGTAGCAAACTACCCAAAAATATGAAAATGGTTTTGGTTAAAGGCTAGGAGAATTCTGGGACAATTCTGAGGCACTTAATAAAAACAGCCTAGATTGCCTGAGGGGACAGTTGGCAAAAATACAAATGTTAAAGGTGACCCGGGGAGGCCAGAGAGGGAAATGATGAACATGTTATTGGAAAATGGAGGAAAGATAGGTGATCCTTGGCACATAGCTGCAAGAACTTGTCTGAATGACGTTCTTTTGGGAGGCACAAAGAACTTGTAAGTGGTAAACTTGTATTTAGCTGAGAAAATTTCCAAGCAAAGTGTGGAGAATGCAGCCTATTTTTACTAAAATTTGAGAGGGAAGAGATAAATTGAAAAAAGAACTGTTAAGCAAAAATGAACCAGCATCTGACATTCTTTCTCTACAGTATTGTGTGCCCTTTAACATATATTGTTGAATTTTTTTATATATTTGTCTTTTAATTTGTGTAGGGAAAAAAGGATTTAAACTACAAATATATAATAATATACTGTTTTACATTTATCTGTGTAATTACCTTTACAACTTCATTTCCTCAAGGCTTTGAGTTAGTGTCCTTTTATTTCAGCCTGGAGGACTCCTGATAGCATTTCTTGTAGCTCGGATTTGCTAGCAACAAACTCTGTTTTCATCTGAGACTTCATTTCTCCTTCATTTTAATAGGAGAGTTTTTACCTTCTTCCTATGGCTTATAATGAGAAGTAGGCCATTAATTTTAATAAACATCCCTTTTATCTATGAGTCACTTCTTGCTATTTTCAAGATTCTTTGTCTTTTGTTTTTTTGACAGTTTGATTATAATATGTCTTGGGGTGGAACTTTTGCATTTACCCTCATTGGAGTTCATTGGGTTTTTTGTATGTCTTAAATCCTTTTTCTTTTTATGTAGACTACTTTCAATTGACCTATTTTATAGTTTGCTGATTTCATCTCATCTTTTTTTTTCTTTTTTCTTTTTATTTCTTATTTTTAGGGAGAGGGGAAGGGAGAGAGATAGAGAGGGAGGGAGACATCAATGTATGGTTGCCTTTCACCTGCCTGCAGCTACAGACCTGGCTGGAGACTTGGCTTGCAACCTGGTTCTGTGCCCTGGCTGGGAATCAAACCAGTGACCTTTGAGTTTGCAGACTGGCGCCTTATCCATTGCGCCACCAGCCAGGGCTCATCTCCTTTCTTAAATTGGCTGTTGAGTGAAACCCTCATGTGAATTTTTATTTCAACTATTATGCTTTTCAGTTCCATAATTTTTGTTTGGTTTCTTTTTATAATTTATTGACATCCTTTTTTAAATTTTAATTTTTCAATTACAGTTGACATTCAGTAATTTATATTAGTTTCAGGTATACAACATGGTGGTTAGACAATCATAATTTACAAAGTGATTTCTCTCTTGATATTTCAGGTACTCACCTGGTACCATATATACTTACTATAATATTATTGACTATACTCTATGCTGTACTTTGCATTTCTGTGACTATTTTGGAACAAACCATTCATATTTCTTAACTTTATTTTCTCTTGCTGCTTTAAAGATTCTCTTCTTTTTTATCTTAACCTTTGCCATTTTAATTATGATGTGTGTTGTTGTGGGCTTCTTTGGGTTCATCTGCTCTTCCTGGACTGTGTGTCTTTTTCCTTCAACAGGCTAGGGAAGTTTTCCATCGTTATTTCTTCAATTAGGTACTCAGTGCCTTGCTCTCCTCCTTTTTATGGTCTCCCTGTAATGTGGATGTTACTATGCTTGAGGTTGCCCCAGAGGTCCCTTAAACCATCCTCATGTAAAATGTTTCTTCCTGCTTCTGTGATTGGGTGTTTTCTGCTACCTTGTCTTCCAAATTGCTGATAAGATTTTTCTCCTTCAGCTAATGTGCTGTTCATTCCTTTCAGTGTATCCTTCAGTTATTCTCTGTTTCTCACTACCCTGTTTGTTTGTTTTTATGGTGTTCTTTCTTAAGCTGTTAAAGTTCTCACCAAGGTTTATTGAGCATCCTTACAACCGTTATTTCTAACTATTCAGTACATTGCTTGCCTCCATTTCATTACTGCTTTTTCTGAAGATTTCTCCGATTCTTTCATTTATGGAATGTTTGTCTCCTCATTTTGACTGTCTCTTTGTGTTTGTTTCTATGTATTAGATCTGCTGTGACTTCCAGTCTTCATCAATTGGTCTTAAGGAGTAGGAGTCCTTAAGTAGCAGGAGTGGGGCCCAGTGGTACAGTCTCCCTGATCACCTGAGCTGGTGTTTTGCACATGTCCTTTGTGTGCATTATGTGTGCCCTCCTGTTGTATTTGAGTCTTGATCACTGTTGGGATGTCCTTGGGTGGAGCGATGGAGCGACCCCAGGCTGGCTGGCTATGAGGATTGGTCATGACCACAGTGTATGAGCTGCTGTGAGGGAGCTGATTCCTGGAAGCAGAATTTGCCCCGGCAGAGTCAGGTGCCTGCTGAGACCTCCATTTGGGTGTGCGTATTAGGTACATATGGTGCGTATTAGGTAGTGCTCTTGAAGTCTGAAGCCAGCCCGCAGGTATGTTTGTTCTAGGACCTCTTGGGAGGAACTCCTGTGCAGCTTAATGTTAGAGGCTGCCTCTGACCAGCCGTAGGCTATGTATTAGCAACTATGAAGTGATCCTGGGTTGAGAGTTGCCTATGCTAGTCCTGCATGTGCATTGGAAGCTCCTGCCTTTTTCCAGCTGCCACTATTACCAGACCTGGGAAAGGTCAGCAAGAGGCCCATTAGGCTCAGCTGCTGAAAAGCTGGAGGCAGAGCATGAGTTGTGTGAGGCAAGTTCTCAGGGAGTTCACAGGTAAGAGCAAGTGCTGTTCAGTACGGTAATGAAGATTCAGACTTGGTGCCGGTGCTGGGTTTGAGGCCACTCAGAAAGTCCCAAGGTATGAATTTTTGTGCAGCTATTTTAATATTGAAGATGGAACAAAGTACACAATATTTTCAGCATACTAATGCTTTATTATTTTGAGAAAGGTAAAAAAACCCTGAAACAAACCAAAAATAATTTGTGCAGTATGGAGAAACTGCTGTGACTGATTGAACATGTCAGAAGTGGTTTGTGAAGTTTCTTGGTACTGTTGACATTTTGGCCAAGTTCTTTCCTGTGGGGCTGTCTCGTGCATTGGAAGATGTTTAGCAGCACCCTGGCTTCTACCCACCCACCGGAAACCAGTAGTGGGAGCTCTCTCACATACTCAATAACCAAATCAATAAAGTTTTGGTGAAAAAGAAAAACATGTCTTTTATTTTATGGAAAAAACTAAATGAACTTTTTGGCTAACTCAGTAGCTCAGTTGTTGGTTAGAGCATTGTCCCAGTGTGCCAGACTGGTGCGTTCCATTCCTGGTCAGGGCGTGTAGAAGAAACAACTGATTAATGCGTAAGTAACTAGGATAACAAATCAATGTCTCTTTCTGTCAAATCAATACATTAAAATTTTTTAATGTTTTTTTTTTAAAAAGAAACATCTTCCTTTAGTTGTTAGTGGTTTTCCAATAAGACTTTGTGCATAGTTTTTATTTATTTTATTTTATTTTTTAGTTTTATTGTTGTTGTATTACATCCATCCCCTTTTTGCTCCCCTCTGTCCCCCTCCCCACCTACCCATTCCCCCCGAAGTCAATCCCACCTGTTGTCCATGTCCATGGTTCCTTTATACTAGGCTCTTGTCTAAGCTGCTCCCCTTCTTTGCCTTTGCCTCCCCCCTCCCCCCAATCCCTTTCTCCCTTTCCCCCTGACCACTGAAGACCTATTCCTTGTATTCATATACTTGGTTCTGTTTTGCTTGTTGTTAGTTTTGCTCATTATTGTCCCGTAATGGGTGAGATCATATGATATTTGTCCTTCACTGACTGGCTTATTTCACTAAGCATAATACTCTCCAGTTCCATCCATGTTGTTGCAAAGGGTACAGGTTCCTTCTTTCTTTCTGCT
>PVIW01009865.1:0-48609 GCA_004026585.1 Noctilio leporinus
TAGGTGTGCATAGGTTCTTATGAATTGGTGTCTCAGGATTCTTTGGGTATAGTCCAAGTAGTGGAATTGCTGGATCAAAAGGCAGTTCCATTTTTAGTTTTTTAAGGAAACCCCATACTGTTTTCCACAGTGGCTGCACCAGCCTACATTCCCACCAACAGTGTATGAGGGTTCCCTTTGCCCCGCATCCTCGCCAACATTCTCAGCATTTTATAACCTGAAGATTGACTGATTTCACAACATACCCAGGATTGCTGTTTAAAACATAAATTGTTTACAAAATCTATATATTACACACACACAAATAAGCACATATTTTGTAACAGTGAATAAGAAGGATAGCATGTCCTCTATGTAATATACATCCACATTTTCTTACTTTTTTCTTCTTCATTAACTGCACTTGATTTCTCTGAGTTATTGCAAGTAACAAGATTTTCCCATATTGTGAAATAATTCCAATCTAAGAAAACTTAACTTGCAATAATGCAGATACAAGTAATATACCAAATTATACCTTATTTAGTAAAATCTATTTATAACAAGATCATTTTAAAACATTCATAAGTTAAAGTTTGTTCTTATCCATTCAGCTACACTATGTCTTTTGATTGGTGTATTTAATCCATTTACTTTTACAGTTATTATCGATAGGTACTTATTCATTATCTATTTTTCCCTTTGCTCCTGTGTTTCTGTTTGTCTGTTTCTTCATCTTCTTCTTTTTTTTTTTCCCCTCAATGTATGGTTGCCTTTCACCTGCCTCCAGCCACAGATCTGACTGGACACCTGGCTTGCAACCTCGTTATGTGCCCTGGCTGGGAATCGAACCAGCAACCGCTGAGTTTGCAGGCCAGTGCCTTATCCACTGAGCCACCAGCCAGGTGTTTCTTCATCTTCTTAAAGCAGACCCTTTAGCATCTCTTGCAATGCTAGTTTGGTGGAGATGTATTCTTTTAGCCTTCTTTAGTCTGGGAAACTATTTCACCTTCCATTTTGAATGATAGCCTTGCTGGGTACAGTAGTCTTCGTTGCAGGCTTTTGTTTTTCATTGCTTGAAATATTTTTTTCCATTCCCTTCTGGGTTGTTATATTTCTGTTGAGAAATCAGCTGATAATGTTATGGGAGCCCCCTTGTATGTTATTAGCTTTCTTTCTTGCTGCTTTTAGGGTTCTATCTTTGTCTTTGAAATCTGCCATTTTCATGATGATGTGTTTTGGAGTGGGCCTGTTTGGGTTCATCTTCCTTGGGACCCTCTGTGCTTCCTGAGCTTGTATGACCTTTTTTCTCAAGTTAGAAAAGTTTTCTGTCATTACTTTTTCAAACAGGTTTTCTATCCCTTGCACCTCTTCTCCTTCTCATATCCCTATTACATTTCATATTGTCCTGCAGCTCTCTTAAAACCTCTTCATTCTTTTTAAAAATATATATATATAAAAAAGATTTTTATGTATTATTTTTAGAGAGAGGGGAAGGGAGAGAGGCAGAGAGGGAGAGAGGCATCAATGTATGGTTGCCTTTCACCTGCCTCCAGTTATGGACCTGGCTGGAGGCCTGGCTTGCAACCTGGCTGGGGAAAACCTCTTCTTTTTTTTTTTTTTTTTATTTCTTTCATTTTGTTGCACTGCCTGGAAGTTTTCTTCTACATTGACCTCCAGCTCAATGATCTGATCCTCTGCTTTCTCTAACCTGCTTTTGATTTCTTCTACTGTGTTCTTCAACTTCAGAAATTGTAGTCTTCATTTTCTCCTGGCTCTTATTGATCATTTCTATGTCCTTTTTAATGCTGGTGTAGTTCTCAGTAAGTTCTTCATAGCTACCCTGGAGTTTTAGTAGTTCCCCTGGAGTTGTTTGTAGTTCTCTTTGAACTTGCTGAGCTCATTTAGCTTTTCTCTCATCATTATTTTGAATTCCATGTCTGATAGTGTGCTTACCTCTATTTCATTTTGCACTCTTCCTGCAGATTCCTCCTTTCCTTTCACTGAGGGTTGATTTCTTTGTCTTCCCATTTTAGGTGACTCTTGTTTGTTTATGTTTCTTGGATTGGTCTTCTTTGACTTACTGTCTTACTAATGTGACCGTATGTGGTGTAGAGGTGCACTTTTTTTACTTCTTGTCTCCACACTTGGTGATGTCAACACGTGTCCCAGTCTGGGCCTAGTCAGTCAGTAGGAGACTACCAGAGATCCACCGTCTTTATTTCCTTTAGTTGTTAATCCAACCAGTCTGTGATCAGTGGTCCTGTTAGGCAAGTCTGGGCAGGGCAGATGAATTCAGTTGTTAATCCAATCAACCGGTGATCTGAGGTCAGCTTTAGGCACTGCTGGGTGGGGCGGATTAATTCCTATGGGTGGGGCTGTAGGTTCCCCTCAGGCTACTTGCCCTTTGGAGAAGACTGGTGTGCTGGCTGTATGGGGGATGGGTCAGCACTGGACTCTTGGGCTGCTCCCTCAACTCTCCCCCTAAAGCTACTAACCTAAACTTTCCCCAAGCATCTCTAGTCCACTCTGCCCTTTTCCCACTGGAGCCCCAGGTAGGTGGGTGCCACTGTATTTTCGTGCATGGTCCATTTAAGAACGTGCCAGCAAAAAACCTGGCAGCTTTTTGTTTTTCACAGCTAGGTGCTGTTTTACACTCAGCTTTGTTGCTATAGACTGGGAAGCCCAGTTGGGGACTTAGATCCCACCCTTCTCAGGCGGAACTCCCAGCTATTGAGATATTTCTCCATCTCTTCCGCTGCCACCGGTGGGGAGCCCCTCCAGCCCTCTTGCGTCTCTTCAGTTCCTACTGGTCATGTTATGATGAATCAGCCTTTTCTGTTCTGCTTGTGGTAATAAGGCTTCTCTCCAGTTGGTATTCTGTTGGTTATTCTGGTTGATTTCTCCCCAATTAAGTTGTAATTCCAATTTGGTGTTGGGAGGAGATTGGCGTAGCTCCACTTATTCCTCTGTCGTCTTAATTCTTTCTCAATTTTTAAATTCTTAATCCCTTTCACTATATTACCTATTTCCCTTCCCCACCCCACTGGCAATTGTAAGTTTTCTATGAGTGTGTTTCTGGTTTATTTTGTTTAGTTTTTCTTTATATTCCACAAGTAAAGCCATAAAGTGTTTGTTTTTCTCTATCTGACTTATTTCACTTAGCACAATATCTCATAGGTTCATCCATGTTGTTGCAAATGGCAAGATTTAATTATTTTCTAAGGCTGAGTAATATCCCATAGTGTGTCTATACCATATATTTTTTCCTTATTGATCTATCAGTAGGTACAAAACTCTTAAAATTCATTAATGAATCCTAGATCAAGAACAGTTCAAATAGACCAAAAGCATCTTTAGGGTAAAGTATACTTACACATTGTTATATTCTCACCATCTGGTACCATTTCTCTGGCCCCAAATAGGCTCTCAATAAGCATTTGCTAAATCAATCAATCAATCAATCAATAATAGGAAAGATACAGAACATGGTATGCTCAAATTATTCATATACAGAAGATTTAAAATTAAGTAGGGTTATCAATGTGATAAGAATGCTCTTGGTTTTTGAAAACACAGATGACTGAGATAGGCTTTAATTTGTTCTAAGGCATGCATAGATTCTTAGAGCTTTTATCTAAGTAACATTTAAAAAAAAAAAGTGTTTGCCTTTTTACTGTTAAAAGATTATGCGCTTAGAAACTTAGCAAATAACTGAAAATGAAAAATATAGAGTATCAGTGGTCCATCCTGAAATTTTCAGAAACCTCTTTATTTTAAATAATTTCCACTAGAAAAAGAAATAGAGTGCTAAGAAACCAAAAATTCTGATTCTACATGATCTGTGTTCAGGGCATCTGGGTCAGACACTAAGTGACTATAGTAGACCACTCATGGTACTATATACAGTGTTTGGCTCCCTCTTCTTTAGCTGTTTGAACTTGAATACTTTCTCTTGGAATATTGAATCTTGAATAAGTGATACCAAAAGATACAGATATTTAGAGATTATTAATGGGATTAAAAATGTTTAATGTTGACTCTATTGCAGATGTTTCCCATTTCCTCCCTATTGCCCCCACTACTCCCAGTCTCCACTCTCCCTAACCTACCCTCTGGCCATCACCACTCTATTATCTGTCGGTGTCCATGGGGTGAATATACTATATATATATATATATATATATATATATATATATATATATATATATAATTTTTTGCTTTGGCTAATCCATTACCTTCTTTAATTCAGTCTCCTGTGACAGCTATCAGTATGTTCCATGTAGCGGTGCCTTTATTTCTATTTTGTTCATCAGCTTATTTTATTAATTAGGTTCTGCATATAAATGAGATCGTATGTACTTGCCTTTCTCTGACTGGTTTTTTCACTTAGCATAATAATCTCCAGGTCCCTTCATGCTGTCACAAAATATGAAATTTCTTTCTTTTGTATGGCCAAGTAATATTCAATTGTGTGTGAGGGATCTTGCAAAGTGATTGCCTGTGGGAGTGTCATGGGCTGTGACTTCGGATGTGTTCTTTGCTAACCAGGTTCCCTAAATTTCTTGATTAGAGCTACTGGCCTCTTTTCCAGCATTCTGATTGACTCTGAGCTATCTGATATCCTTCCAATGAACTTTTCTCTGATAAAGTCATTTGAGAGTTGTTGTTGTTGTTATTGTTATTGTGTGTGTCTAAATTGAGAACATTGAGGCCCTGGCTGGTGGCTCAGTGGATAAGGTGCCAGCCTGCAATCCCACAGGTTGCTGGTTCGATTCCCAGCCAAGGCAACAAAACCAGGCTGTAAGCCAGGTCTCCAGCCAGGTCCATGGCTGGAGGCAGGTGAGAAGCAGCCATACATTGATGTCTCTCTCCCTCTCTGCCTCTCTCCCTACCCCTCTTTCTAAAAATAATAACTAAAATCTTTAAAATAAATAAATAAATAACCTTGATAAGGTTTTCTTGGGAGATTATTTCCTGAGAAAGGGTTTCAAGTTCAAGAGGTGGCCTAAAGAAAAAGACATAACAATAGGTGCCTCAGACTTGGAAAAGGGGACTTCCACCAGGGGGTTCAAATGCACAGAAAATTCTGGAGACATATCTGCCCCTTCTAGTAGCCAAGAAGATTGGGTAATTCTGAGAGTTGCCAAGTGAGACACTTTATGCTTCCTTTTGTTTTAACTTTATTTAAATTACACCTGAAATGAGTTATCACATTGGATTTCAGAATCTATCAAAAAGTTTCTGTAAAAAAGATTGCTGGGCTCCACTTCCAGAATTTCTGATTCCCAACTTTAGGGTGGTGCCTGAAAATTTGAATGTCTAACAAGTTTACAGGTGATGCACTTTGAGAACCAGTGGTTTAGCAGATTCAGAAACCCAGAATCAAGCCAATGTAAGGCTCTAATGAGCTAAAAGATACAGAAGAACCCTGGAAGAATTTGCTAGAGTTTGGCTGCATGGGAATGCTGGCTTTTATACTTACTACTAGTTAGGTGACCTTGGAAAAGTTCTGTCTATGTGCCATAGATTCCCCATCTATATAAACTCCCAAATAATATTCTGTATTTCAGCTAAATCTGTATTCCCTGAGACACATGTTAAAATTCATGTTCTTGGTCACCCAGACTTACTGAACCATAGTTTTGTAGGCCAATCTGCTATTCAGCCAAGCTTGGAGACTTCTATACATTATCTTCTCTCCTAAGTGGAGCAAAAGAGCATAATTTAGCTTTCCCTGATGAATTGGGCTCATCTTAATGACCATCAATTACTGTACAGTAATTTTACTGCTTTGTCCTGTTGCTGTCTCTCACATCTGCAGCTTTGTCCTTGCCTCTGGGACATCCCCACCCCCCATTTCTAATTTGCACTGACTAATATGCTGTGGTATGATTAATCAGATTGCTGGCACTGTCAGGATTGGGAGTAAAATCTGAATCAGGAAGCTTTGCCAGGAGCCTGATAAGAGTCCCTGGAACCACCGGCTAAGGCATAGGGTTGAGGCTTTCTGGTTCATAGCTATGTTTTGGATAGGTGATATTGTCAGAAATCTGGTCTCCAGAAAAACAAGATTTTGCTATACTGATCTTGCCTTTGTGCATGGCTGAACACCATGATTAGAGAAGCACAAACTTCCAGATCTGGTAAAAATAGTCCAGCCTCTCCTGAAATGTACAGGGTATTGTCAACATCCAATTCAAGTACAAATAATATCATCATCCATCTATTTTAACTTTCTCATTACTTGTTTCCCTTAGAAATTGTCAAGCTAAAGATAATTTTTAATATTAATATAATTTTAACATTTCAATATTAAAGTCTCCTAATGATAGAAGCATATTTGCTTTTCATTTGGAGATCTGATATTGAGGCTAAATTGAGGGGGACATCTTAATTGTTTAGATGGTTTTAACTAAAATGCTTCAGTTTTTCAATTTTCTATGTTTAGAAAGGCCTGTGCTCAGTGATTCTTTACACAAAGTGACACTTATCTCAGCCACCATAAACTGGGTAAAGGGAAGAACTGAGGGAATCCACTTTAAACTTTATTTTTCATGGTTTTATACAACATCTGGATTAAAATTTTCTTCCCCCAAATCTAAAGTCTGTAACAATATTTACTTCACATAAGTCCTTTGTTCTCACAGTAAAATAATATTCATGGTAATTTTACAAGAGCAACTACCGACCCTATGAGCAATGATGACTGCATTTTGTCTTTTGCAATGTGCTGCTAATTATTACTCTCAGACAAAATGGTTCAGAAATAGATTTAGGTGAAATGCATTAGAAAAATTATGTATTTGCCCTCTGGGGACCCCACCCCCTTTATGAAAACTCTTGCCAATCAATCCACAGAACAGAATCTGACTCAGTTCCTGGGCAACATTTGCCTGCTGTTGATGACCAAGGAAAAAAAGATGCTTCTTGTTCTAGTGCCAAATAAGGGAGATAGAAGTTCCATCAAAGGGGCAAATAAAGAAATATGTACATATATATTTATGTATTCTGTATTTTGTTTCTAATTGCTTCAAAGATTGTTTATTTTTCTTTTTTCCTTTCATTAAAAAAGTACCTTCCAGCTTCTTAACATGTTTTTCAAAGTAGAGGCTGGAAGGCATAATAAAAAGCAAGCAGGGATATGCTTTTTGAATAGAGTGAAATAATTAATGTAAGAATGCTTCCATTTGGGCATTTTTTATAAAGTGAAATATATTATTTTTGCCTTTAAAATGGAGGTAATTTGTTATACAAAAGTGGTGTTTTCTTTAATCTGAAAATAATACTAATTATAACACTATTTGAGAGCTGCAGTTTTGAAACTGAAATTCCTTTTGTAGTTTGAAATAGCTTAGCTGCCATAAGTAAACTGACTTTGCCCCCTGAGTATTGTCACTTCTCCTGGCATTGTCCCTGTCTCTGTACCCGGCCACTTCCCTCCTGAGGTTTTCTGTGAAGTACCTCCCTGCTCCCTAGGTTTTGAACTGCTTGAGCTGCTGATATTTAGTCTCTTTAATTTACTGTATTCCCTTTGCCATTAGGTACTGCTACTCAAGCTATCCATGATACTTCTTTGTTCAGCCAGAGAAGGTTGTGTGATAGGTAAAGTGATATATTCTTTGGAGGACTTTTGGTCAGAGAGTGGGTGGCTATTTAGCTATAAAGAGAGGGAGAAGGAAGCATTTCTTTTTTCATTTGAACAGCTCTGGGGCCCCCACAGTGTGACACTCCATTGCTATTTCTCAGGGATTAGAAGAAATTTAATTAATTAATTAATTTAATTTAATTAATCTCTTGGACAGTCTCAGAAGCAGAAGCTTCCCTAATTTGTTGTTCAATTGTGTTCTGACATTGTTTTGAGAATCACAGAACGATGGGGCAGGGTGAAGTCCAATAAACTGCTGCTTCCACAACCTGGAATCTCAGAAAAGCCCTAAAACAGTCTATGCTTCCATATGGACTTGGGGTGTTCATTGTGAGGAACAGTAAAGGTTGTAAACTGGACAAAAATTTCTTTCTACTCTCTGCAAATAATAGTTTTTTAATGATTATATGTCAATCTTTATTTAGGGTTATAAAATAATAAGTGTGCACACAGGTCTCTGACTCCAGATTGTACCTAGAGCTCCTGGAACTCCTTGAAAATAGGGGTGTAGGGAAATCTGTTGTTCCAACATTTCCTCTTTGACCTCAGTCCCTGACACAGAGCTCCTAAAACTTGGATATTTTCCTCAATGCTAAGATAGGACTGTTTGATACTGAGCTCCAAATCTCTTGGAATGTTTTGGGTGATAGAAATGTTTTTTGGTCTAATAAAGTGGCTCTGGGTAGGCTCCTGGATGGCTGCAGGATGGAAGCTGGTCACCAGAATTGATTGGAGGCTGGGAAGTTACAAATCCATCTCACATTCTCTGAGGAGGGGAGAGAGACTAGTGATCAAATTAATGGTCACGGATGCCAATGTGGTGAAGCCTCCATGAAAAAAATCCCAAAAGTATGAGGTTCAGAGAGCTTCTGGGTTGGTGAACCCATCCACCTTCTGGGAGGGTGGCGCACTCCATTTCCACAGGCACAGACACTCCAGAGCTCAGCACCTTTCTGGACTTCACTCATTCTACCTCTTCATCTGGATGTTCATCTGATTCTGGTATTATATCCTTTATTTTACAATAAATTGATAAATGTGTTTCCCTGAGTTCTATGTCCTGTTCTAGCAAACTCTAAGAAGGAGGATTATGGGAAACTTTGATTTATAACATGCGGACCTTGTGATGAGTGTTTGAAATAGGGTGCAGTCTTGAGGGACTGAGCTCATAACCTGTGAAGTCTGAACTAACTTCAGTTAGTGTCAAAATTGAATTGAATTATAGGACACTTAGCTGATATTGCAGACAATTGCTGAACTTGTGGAAAATCATACATCAGGTATCAGAGACACTGTGAGTGTGTGCATAAAGGAGAGACACAAGAGGGGTGTGTTCTAAATAAGAGTCATTTTTTAGGATCAATGCAAAATATATACATAGACATATGCATAAAAGTTTGTGAATTTTATGAGATTCATAGGTATCTTCACCACCTAGGACCAAAGTCCCTCCAAAGTTTTTACTTAAGAATTGTTTACTATTCCAAGAGACCTATCTATTTCATTTTTCTTTGTCCCCATTTTGTACAGTACTCATCAGCACTCACCAATTTCTTGATTTTTATGCAACATTATATGTTGGGTACTGCCTGAGACCCTTGACTTAGCCAGTCTTACACCTACAATGTCCTTTCCCTGGTATGGCTGCATTCCATTTGGATTCTGGCCCATTTACCACTTCTTCAGAGAGACCTTCCTTGACCACTTTCACACAAAGTGATGGCACCCTTTCTTCATAATATTATTCTGCTTTATTATCTTTAGAAAACTATTATTGTATAAAATACCTGTTAATGTACTTGCGTCCTTGTATATTGTCCATCTTTCTCCCACTTTAGTAAGTAGTAAGAGAGCCACTGCATCCCAGCTCTGATAATGGTACCTGACTCAACATAGATAGTTCATTAGTTGACTAATATAAGGAATTGAGGAAGTGTCAGGAATACTATATTTTCATCTTTATTGTTCTGTTCTACTTAAGAATAAAAAAACAAATTAAAATGAATATTTTTCTAGTATTGGATTTTTAATCTCTACTGACATTTTGGGATGGATATTTCTTTATTGTTGGGGGCTGTTTGTACACTGTAAAATATTGAGCAGCCTTTCTGGCCTCTACCCACTAGATGCCAGTGGTGTTTCCTCTCCAGTTGTGACCACCAACAATGTCTCCAGACATTACCAAATGTCCCCTGTGGGATAATGTTAACCCTGGTTGAGAACCACTGTGTTAGACCATTGAGAGGATAGTTCAGCCTGCAGATTTAAAAAAAATATTTTTATTTATTATTTTTTTAGAGAGAGGGGAAGAAGAGAGGCAGAGAGGGAGAGAGACATCAATGTATGGTTGCCTTTCACCTGCTTCCAGCTATGGATCTGGCTGGAGACCTGCCTTGCAACCTGGTTATGTGCCCTGACTGGGAATCAAACCAATAACCTTTGGGTTCACAGGCTGGAGCCTTATCCACTGTGCCACCAGCCAGGGTGAGATTTTTTTATTCCTGTACTTAGGTTTGCATTACTTAGATGGCACAGGAGACTGATGTCTGAAACTAAACTGAGAAATCTTAAAGTTAACAGTCTAGTCCTGGCTGGTGTGGCTCAGTTTGTTGGAGTATCATCAGTAAACTGGAAGGCTATAGGTTTGATTCCTGGTCAGGGAACATGCTTGCGTCATGAGTTCTGTCCCCAGTAGAAGCATGTACAATAGGCAACTGATTGATGCTTCTCTCTAACATGGATGTCTCTTTCCCTCTCTCTTTGTCTCATTTCCCCTCTCTCTAAAAATCAATAAGCATGCCCTCAGGTGAGGATAAAAACACAAAAGTTTAGAGTCTGAAAGAAGGAACTTCTGGTTTGAGAAGTAACTGTATTCCAAAATGTCATCAGATCAAAAAGAGGTATGACTGTTTCCTATCAACTTGATATAGGAGCTGCCTCAGGCCTTCTAAAGGACATAAGGGTGCTTTAGTAGAAAAAATTGGGTGGTGAACCTTGGAATGCCAATGATGTGGAGAAGGTGTCCAAAGCAACCAACTGGAATTGAGCTCCATTCATCATGTCAAATTAGCTCAAGAAGAGAGATGCCGCCTTGGCTGGTGGCTCAATGGAGAGGTGCCAGCCTGTGAACCCAAAGGCTGCTCATTCGATCCCCAGCCAGGGCAAATAACCACGTTATTTGCAAGCCAGTTCTCCAGCCAGGTCTGTAGCTGGAGGCAGGTGAATGGCAACCATACATTGATGTTTCTCTTCCTTTCTTCCTCCCTCCCTGCTCTTCTCTCTAAAAATAATGAATATAATCTGAGAGAGAGAGAGAGAAAGAAAGAGAGACAGAGACAGAGACAGAGACAGAGACAGAGATGCCTACTGAATGAAGACTGTTAAGAACTCACAAAAATACTCATTAGAGGAAGGGTCAACTTTAAACCCCTGCCAAGCCCAGAGAGCCTTTATGCTGGGTCATTATGACAGTATCTATCAGGTGAGAACATTCCAGCATCATTTTCTTCTTCCAGTTCTGCTACACTGACTATGAAGTTAACAAGCCAGCTTAGAAGGAATGAAAAGTTCAAGGCAGGGAAAGATCGAAGTAGACCATAATGCCTTCCCCAGCTGCAGGCTTTCCTTCTGCAGCATGAACAAACTAGAGAAGAAGCTTAAAATTTAAAGCAATTGTTATGTGACTGTCATATGAGAATGGAGATTCAAATTATTACATTGTATGCATGCTTTAACCATTGTAAGAAAAGGCTTGAAACTCTGAGCTTTCGTTCAGCAAAGATTTTGCCCACTGATTAAATAAATTTAAGGAGCTAGTAGGACCTAAAAATAAATTTGTTTTATGCATAAACTCCATGTATTGTGCTTGTTTGGTCTTATTCTTCTCTAGGTTTGTCTCTAGGTACCCAAGGCCTAAAACATAATAGATAATAAATACTTATATACTTAGGTACTTTAACATGATCTTGCCAAACTTCTTTATATTTGTGGGACCACTGAGAACATGAATTTTGTTTTATTCAAGTCACCAAAAGATAAAATGATCTGTAGCTTCAAAATTCTTTGAAGCTGTTATTACTTATTTTCCTTTGATGAAATTATGTGCTTTTCTACTTGAGATCAGTGTACAATACCTGTCACCCTGTCACTTTCTGCTCTTCCTTATGGCTGGTGATCTACTCTAGCTATCTTTCAAATGGTATCTTTGATACTGTGCAGCAGTTTACATGTCTAAACTCAGCCTTGGTTTCCCATCAGGGCTTGTAAGGTAAAACATTGTAATCATTTGATCCTGCTTTAAACTGGCAGGATGTGACGGAGAATCTATGGTCTAGGAGAAGGCCATTGTCAACTAACTGTGACATTCCATGAAATTGAGAGTCCTTAATGTCATGGAGAGTTACTCTCTGCATGGGTGATAAAGTATAGGTATGCAGACAGGCTCTTGCTTAACTGAACTCATTGGCCTTGGTATGTTCATGCCAACTCATTGTTTTATAACAGATTGTCTCATGTGGAAAATGATACAATTTGAAATTTTATTGTTAACCTTTAAGGTCCCTGTATGTGTGTTGGGTTCTTCTTTTGATAGAAGCTAACAAGTTTATACTCCTATTTGTCTGTATCTACCACCATGATTTTATATTGACACATCAACACCAGTCCCCGACACCTTTTCAGCAATGCTTAGCATAAAAATATTTTCAGATTTGAATAAAATTTGGTGATGGGTATCCAATACCTGCTGTGCTTTCTACTAGAGCTCACTTTTGGATATCAACCAATTTGACTTTCTTTTTACCCTTAATGGCATTTTTTCTATTTCATATTGTAAATTGAATCTGAACAGAAGGAGAGCAAGGTCTTATGAAGGATGCCTGAGAATACCATTCCCAAGCCAATCATGGAAATAGCTGCCAAATTTCTCTTTAGCATTAAAACCTACCAGTTCTGAGTTTCTTCACCTTTGCTAACATAATTGATTACTGCAGTTTTGAAATGAGTCTCGGGACAGAAACACACACACACACAAATGGGATATGTTTGATCTGAGGGAACATTATGAGCTACTGAGACCTGGACTAGACCAGAGTGGAACTGCAATAGAAGTATTTGTTTAGGATGAGAGTGCTTGAAGTTTACTAAGCAGCACCATTATCAAGTCACCTCAGAAATGATGACAACTATACAAGCTGTATCTCTGACACTTTAAGTAAATTGGATGATACATACAAAGCAATCTCATCTTCTATGATGAAATATCTTTTTACTTTATAAAGTACCCTAATACGTACATGAGTTTTTTGGGATTATTTCATTTTTCTTTTTTAAAGAATTATTATTTTTATTAATTTATTGTTCTTGTATTATAGTTGTTCCATTTTTCCCCCATTGCTCTACTCTACCCTGCCCACTGTATCCCCTCCCCAAAATCAATACCTACCCTGTTGTATTATCCATGGGTCATTTATATATATATATGTGTATATATATATATATATATATATATATATATATATATATATATCCATGGGTCATTTATTCTAGTTCATTGACTAAACCCTGCCTCTTCTTTGCCCCCTTCTCCCTATCCCACCTGCCCTCTAGCCACTGTCCATCTCTTCCTGGTCTCCAGTCTTCCGGTTCTACTTTGCTATTTGTTTGTTTCCTTCATTAGTTTCCTCTACGAGATGAGATCACATGGTATTTGTCTTTTATCACCTGGGTTATTCCACTAATCATAATACTCTCCAGTTCTACTCATGGTGTCAGAAAAGGTAGGAGTTCCTTCTTTCTTTATGCTGCATACTGTTCCACTGCGTAAATGTACCAGTTTTTAATCTATTCATTCATGGAAAGGAATTTAGGCTGTTTTCAGGACTTGGCTATTTTAAATAGTTCTGCTATGAACATACGGTTGTATCGGTTCTTTTAAATTGGTGTTTCAGGATTCTTCCGATATAATCCTAGCAGTGGAATTACTGGGTCATAAGGCAGTTTCATTTTTAGTTTCTTGAGGAAATTCTATAGTGTAAGTTGGTGGTCTAGCTTTATTTTTTTTGCCTATCCCTGTCCAGTTCTCTCAACACCACTTGTTGAAGAGGCTATTTTTACGCCATTTTATATTCCTTCCCTATTTATTGAATATTAATTGACCTTAGAGTTCTGTGTTTATTTCTGGGGTCCATATTCTGTTCCATTGATCTATATGTCTACTCTTATGCTAATACCAGATGGCCTGGATTACTGTGGCCATGTTGTACAGTTTGATATCCTGTCTCATTCCTCCTAATTTGTTTTTCATTCTCAACATGGTTGTGGCTATTCATGGTTGCTTTTTGTTCCATATAATTTTTTGAAGTATTTTTTACTAGATTTGTGAAATGTGTCATTCGTATTTTAATTGGGATTGCATTGAATTTATGGATTGCTTTGGGTAGTATGGACCTTTTCATGATATTAAGCATTACCATCCATGAACATGGCAGATGCTTCCATTTATTTGTATCTTCCTTAATTTCTTTCTTCAGTGTTCTGTAGTTTTCTGAGTACAAGTGTTTTACCTCCTTGGTTAAGATTATTCCAAAGTACATTATTTTTCTTGTTCCGGTGGTAAATGGGATTTGTTTTCTTGCTTCTATCTCTGATGTTTCATTGTTGGTATACAAAAATGCCTTTGATTTCTGAATATGGACTTTATATCCAACTATTTTGCCAAGTTTGCCTATTAGGTACACTAGTTTCCTGGTGGGGTCTATCAGGTTTTTTATATACACTATCATGTCATTTGCAAATAACAACAGTTTTACTTCATCCTTTCCAATATAAATAACTTTAGTTCTATTTTCTGTCTGGTCACTATGGCTAGAACTTCTAAAATGATGCTGAACCAAAGTGGGGAGAGTAGACACCCTTGTCTTAGTCCTGATCTTAGGGGAAAAGCTTTTAGTTTTTGCCCATTGAGTATGATGTTGGCTGCAGGTTTCTCTCTTTTTTTCTCTTTTATTATCATTTTTTTAATTTAATTTAATTGTTGTTGTATTACACCCATCCCCTTTTTACTACCTTTTGTCCCCTTCCTCACCCATCCACTCCCCACCAGTCAATCCCACTTGTTGCCCATGTCCATGGTACTTTCATGCTAGTTCCTTGACTAACTGGCTCCCATTCTTTGCCTCTTCCTCCCCCTCCTGCTTCCACCCTACCCTCTGACCAGTAAAGGCCTATTCATTGTATTCATGTATCTGGTTCTGTTTTCCTTGTTTGTTTTGTTCATTATCATCCTGGAATGGGCAAGATCATAGGGTATTTGTCTTTCACTGACTGGCTTATTTCACTAAGCATAACACTTTCTAGTTCTACCCATGTTGTTGCAAAGGGTAGGAGTTCCTTCTTTCTTTTTGCTGTGTAGTATTCCATTGTGTAAATGTACCAAAATTTTTTGATCCAATCATCCACTGATGGACATTTAGGCTGTTTCCAGCACTTGGCTATTATAAATAGTGCTGCTATGAACATAGGGGTACGTAGGTTCTTATGAATTGAAGTTTCAGGGTTCTTCAGGTATAGTCCTAGTAGTGGAATTGCTGGATCAAAAGGCAGTTCCATTTTTAGTTTAGTTTTTTTTTTTTTTTTTTAAGGAAAGTCCATACTGTTTTCCATAGTGGCCAAACCAGCCTGTATTCCCACCAACAGTGCACCAGGATTCCTTTTCCCCCCCGAATCCTTGCCAATACTTGTTGTGCTGTAGGTTTCTCATATATGGCCTTTATTATGTTGAGGTATGCTCCTTCTCTTCCCATTTTGCTGAGTGTTTTTATTATAAATGGTTGCTGTACATTATCAAATGCTTTTACAGCCTCTATTGATATGATCATATGATTTTCTCTTTCATTTTGTTTATATAGTGTATTATATTTATTGATTTGCAAATATTGTACCATCCTTTTATCCTTGGGAAGAACCCCACTTGATCATGGAGTGTGATATTTTTAATGTATTCCTGGATACAATTGGCCAATATTTTGTTGAGAATGTTAGCATCAATCTTCATCAGAGATATTGTCCTATAGTTTTCTTTATTAGTTTGTCTTTACCTGGTTTGGGGATTAGAATAATATTGGTCTCATGGAAAGGGTTTGGGAGTTTTCCTTCTTCTTGGATTTTTTGGAAGAGTTTGAGAAGGATAGGATAAAGTTCTTTCCTAAATGTTTGATAAAATTCACTGTGTCCAGGAATCTTGTGAGCTTGGAGTTTTGTGATTACTTCTTCAATTTCACTAGTTGTTATTGGCTATCCAGCTTTCTGCTTCTTTTTGATTCAGTTTTGATAGATTATACATTTCTAGAAATTAACCCATTTCACCCAGGTTGTCAAATTTTTTGTCATATAGTTGTATTTAATAATTTCTTACAATCCTTTGTATTTCTGTGGTATCAGTTGTAATTTCTTCTCTGTTGTTTCTGATTTTCTTTATTTGGGTCCTCTCTCTCTCTTTTTTTGATGAGTAAGGTTAAAGGCTTTTCAATTGTGTTTATATTTTCAATGAACCAGCTCCCGAATTTATCGATCCTTTGAAATGTACTTTTAATCTCTATGTCATTTAGTTCTACTCTGATCTTGTTAATTTCCTTTCTTCTACTTGCTCTGGTCTTTGTTATTGCTCCTCTATTTCTAGTAGCTTTATGGTTATGTTGTTTGTATGAGTTTCTTTTAAACTTTTTAGGTAGGTCTGTATTGCTATGAACTTCCTTCTGAGGACTGCATTTGCTGTGTCCCATAGGTTTTGGGCTGTTGTGTATTCATTTTCATTTGCTTTCAGAAACTTTTTGATTTCTTCATTTTTTCAGAAACTTTTTGATTTCTTCGTTGACCTCATTGTTAATCCACTTATTACTTAATAGCATGTTATTCATGCTCCATGCATTAGAATATGTATGTTTTTTTACATTGAAGTTGATTTCTAGTTGCAAACCGTTGTGATCTGAGAAGATGCTTGATATAATTTCAATATTTTTTTGTGTTTGTGGAGGCTTTTCTTATGTCCTACCATGTAGCTTATCTTTGAGAATATTCAATGTGCATTTGAAAAGAATGTATTGTTTTCTTCTTTGAGGTGAAAAGTTATGTATATATCAGTTAAGGCCATTTCATCTAGAATGTTGTTCAATACCACATTATCCCTGGTGATTTTTTGCTTGGAAGATTGGTTCATTGTTGATAATGGGGTATTAAAATCCCAACCTATTAGTGTGTCAATGTCTATATCCTTCTTGAAGTTGTCCAATATGTTTCTTATATATTTGAGTGCTCCTATACTGGGTGCACATATGTGTACAAGGTTCTATGTTCTTGAGGGATTATTCCCTTAAGTATTATGAAATGTCTTTTTTGTCTCTTTTTATGGTTTTCATTGTAAAAATCTACTTTGTCTGAAATAATTATTGCTACCTCAGCCTATTTTTCATGTACATTTGTTTGAAATATGTTTTCCCTTCCCTTTACTTGCAGTCTATGTTGATCTTTTGTTCTGAGGTGAGTCTCTTGTAGGCAGCATATATGTAGGTCACATTTTCTTATCCACTCAGCTACCCTATGTCTTTTGATTGGTGTATTTAATCTGTGTACATTTAAGGTTATTATTGACAGAAACTTATTCATAAACATTTTCCCCCTTAGTACCTGTGTTATTCTCTGTATCTCTCTGTTTCTTCATTTTCTTAAAGCAGACACTTTAGCATCTCTTGAAGTTCTGGTTTGGTGGAGATGTAGTCTTTTACCCTCCTTTTCTGGGAAACTCCTTATCTCACCTTTCATTTAGAATGAGAACCTTGCTGAGTAGAGTATTCTTGGTTGCAGGACTTGATTTTCATTCCTTGGAGTGTTTTTTGCCATCTCCTTCTGGATTGTGGTGTTTCTGTTGAGAAGTCAGCTGATAACCTTATGGGAGCCCCCTTGTATGTTATTAGCTGTTTCTCTCTTGCTGCTTTTAGGATTCTCTCCTTGTCTTTGAAATTTGCCATTTTAATTATAACGTGTCTTGGAGTGGGTCTGTTTGGGTTCATCTTCATTGGGACCTTCTGTGCTTCCTGAACTTGAGTGATGTTTTCACTTATCAAGTTTGGGAAGTTTTCTGTCACTACTTTTTCAAACAGATTTTCTATCCCTTATTTCTTTTCACCTTCTGCCATCCCTATGATCTGCGTATTATCAGATATTTTTCAGTCTTCCTTATTTTTCAGTCTTTTTTCATTTTGTTGCACTGTCATGGAATATTTTTCTATGATATCCTCCAGCTTGCTTATCTGATCATCTGCTCCTTCTGCCCTGCTTTGAATTCCTTCTACTGTATATTTCACTTCCAACATTATATTCTGGAGTTCTGGCAAGATGGTGGAGGAGTAATTGGAGCTGCATGAATCTCCTCCCAGGTCGCATCTGGAATTACCTTTTTGGAGAAAATGTCAGCTGGAATTACCAACAGAACATCAACTGGAAAGAGTTCCTATAAGACAGACAGAACAGAAGAGGCCACTTCATCACAAAGTGACTGGTAGGAACCGTGGAAACACCAGAGGGCTAGCTGGGCCCCCACAAGAGGCACCAGCTGAAGGGGTGGAATCAAGGGCTCCACCTGAGAAGGGTGGGTTCTGGTCCCCCTAGCTGGGTGTCCTGGCTACTAGAGCTACTACTACTAGAGCATCATCCAGCTGAGAAGGGCAGAAAGCCATGGAGTTTGCTGGCTTGAGACAACAGTGGAGACAAAGAACTACTAGGGTGACCACAGCAAAAATAAATTGACACCCACTTACCCTGGGCTCCAGTGGAGGGAGGGCAGAGAGGACTGGAGACACGTTGGGGAGAGTTTGCAGTGGTGGCTTGGAGGGGAGAAATGGGGAAGCAGCTGTAGGAATCCCAGTGCTGACTCATCATCCACACTTTAGGCAGACTACTCTGCACCAGGCAGCTTCCATAAGAGGATCCTCATAGCCCCACACACTGGAAGGAATCTGACCTGCCCAGGAGTACCTGAGCCTGGCACCTGATCACAATTCTTTGACTTACATTTAAATAAACCTCTTCTGCCCTGTCCCTGTTTGAGCATACATACAATAGTTGGCACCTGAAGAGGTATCTGTGCCCAGCAGCACCTGGGCCTGGCGGCTGAGTAAAAACTCTCTAACTTGCAGTTGTGTCAGTCAGTCAGACCCCTATAGTGGTGCGCAACCCTGGTGACTGACCCTAGATTCATTGCTTTGCAACTGAGTCAGTCTTTCTAGCTCGGCAGAGCCTGGGCCTGGAGGCTGATTATAAACTCTCTTACTTACAGCTGGGTCAGACAGTCAGCCCCCACACAGTGGCAAGTGAGCCTAGCTGCTGCTGATGGATTCACTGGTTCACAGCTGAGTTGGTTTGTCCCACCCATTGGCCTCTGGGCCTGAGGGCTGATCACAAACTCATTGGATAAGAATTGAATCTTTCAGTCTAGCCTAGTGGCTTCATAGCCTGGCAGCTGATCATGAATTCATTGGATTACAGTAGAATCTTTCAGTTGAGCCCAGTGCCACCTGAGCCTGGTGGCTAATCACAGATTCATTGGATTACATATGGATCTTGGTGCCTAGCCTGGTGGCCAATCACAGATTCATTGGATTACATCTAAATCTGTGCCACCAGGCTGCAACTGAACTGGTGACTGATCCATTGGATTACAATTGAACCTCTCTGTCTAACCCAGCAGGGCCTGAGTTTGGTAGCTGATTTATTGATTTACAGCTGAATCAGTCTCTCACTCCAAGCAGCATCTGAGCCTGATGGTAGATCACAGATTGATAGGATTATAACTAAATCAATCCTTTCAGCCTAGCAGTTCCTTAGCCTGGCAGCTGATCACAGTCTGATAGGATTACAATGAAACCCAAAAATGAGGGGGAAGGGAAAGAAACAGCCCATCACCAAAAGGAAAGGAGGAATCCCCAAAAAGATCACTAAATGAAACAGAGGCAAGCTAACTATCAGATATGGAATTCAGAATAATGATGATAGAGAAGCTCAATGAGCTCAACCAGCACAAAGAAAACTACAAACAACTCCAGAGGAACTATAAAGAACTCCAGGGAAGCCAAAAGGAACTTACTGAGAACTACACCAGCATTAAAAAGGATATACAACCTATCAGTAAGAGGTAGGAGGAAAAGAAGGCTACAATTTTGGAATTGAAGAATAAAGAAGAATTAATCAATAGAAAGCTAGAGGAAGCAGAGGATCAGATCAGCGAGCTGGAGAACAACATAGAAAAACATTCCAAGATATTGCAAGAGAATGAAAAAAGGCTGAACAGGATGAAGTGGTTTTAAGAGAACTGCAGGATAACATGAAATGAAATAATATCTGTATCATAGGGGTACAAGAAGGAGAAGAGAAACAAGGAATGGAAAATCTGTTCAAAAGAGTAGTGATGGAAAACTTCCCTAACATGATGGGTGAAAATGTTACTCAAGTTCAGGAAGCACCGAAGGTCCCAATGAGGATGAATCCAAATAGACCCACTCAAGACAAATTATAATTAAAATGGTAAATTTCAAAGATAAAGAGAGAGTCCAAAAAGCATCAAGAGAGAAACAGCAAATAACATATAAGGGGGCCCTGATAAGGTTATCAAATGATTATTCAACAGGAACAGTACAAGCCAGAAGGGAATGGCAAAATATATTCCAAGTAATGGGAAACAAAGGCCTGCAACCAAGAATACTCTACCAAGCAAGGTTCCCATTCAAAATGGAAAGAGAAATAAGGAGTTTCAGAGAAAAAAGAAGACAAAAAGAATAGATCTCCACAAAACCAGCATTGCAAGAAATGCTAAAGGATCTGCTTTAAAAAAAAAAAAAAATGAAGAAACATAGAGACAGAGAGAAACACAGGTACAAATGTGGGAAATGGCAATAAATAAGTATCAATCATTAATAATCTTAAAAGTAAATGGATTAAATGTGCCAATCAAAAGACATAGGATAGCGGAATGGATAAGAAAACATGACCCACATATATGTTGTCTTCAAGAGACCCACCTCAGAACAAAAGATTGACACAGATTGAAAGTGAAGGGATAGAAAAATATATATCAAGCAAATGGACATGAAAGAAAGGCTGGAGTAGAGTACTTATTTCTGACAATATAGATTTTAGGATGAAGGCCATAAAAACACACAATGAAAGACATTTCATAATACTTAATGGAACAATCCAACATGAAGATATAACTCTGGTAAACATATATGCACCCAATGTAGGAGCTCTGAAATATATAAGGAAAATCGTGGAGGACTTCAAGAAGGATATAGACAGCAACACACTAATAGTAGGGGGATTTTAATACCCCATTATCAACAATGGACAGAACTTCCAAACAAAATATCACCAAAGATGTTGTGGCATTGAACAACAATCTAGAGGAAATGGACCTAACTGGTATATACAGAACTTTTCACCCCAAAGAAGCAACATACACATTTTTTTCAAATGCACATGGATCATTCTCTAAGATAGATAGACCACATGGTAGGTCACAAAAAAGACTCCACAAATACAGGTAAATTGAAATCATACCAAGCATCTTCTCAGATCACAATGGCTTGAAACTAGAAACTAATCTCAAGGGGAAAAACCAAAAATACTCCAACTCATGGAGACTGAATAACATGCTTTTAAGTAATGAATGGGTTAACAATGAGATCAAAGATGAAATCAAAAAGTTTCTGGAAATAAATGGCAATGAATACACAACAGCCCGAAACCAATGGGACAAAGCAAAGGCAGTCCTCAGGTGGAAATTCATAGAAGTACAAGCCTACCTAAAAAGGTTAGAAGAAGCTTATACAAACAACCTAACCATAAAGCTGCAAGAACTAGAGGAGCAACAACAAACAAAGCCCAGAGCAAGTAAAAGGAAGGAAATCATCAAGATCAGAGTTAAATAACTTAGAGACCAAAACTACAATTTGAAGAATCAGCAAGTTCAGGAGCTGGTTCTTTGAAAAAATAAACATAATTAACCAGCCTTTATCCAGACTCATCAAGAAAAAGAGAGAGGACCCAAATAAATCAAATGAGAAATGACAGAGGAGTAATCACAACTGATACTTCAGAAATATAAAAGATTGTAAGAAATTACTACAAACAACTGTATGACAGGAAATATGACAACCTGGGTGAAATGGACAAATTTCTGAAAATGTATAATCTACCAAAACTGAATCCAGAAGAAGTAAAAATCCTGAATACACCAATAACAACTAGTGAAATTGAAGAATTAATCCAAAATCTCCCAAAGCAGAAGAACCCTGGACCAGATGGATACACAGGTGAATCCTACCAAATATTTAAAGAAGAACTAACTTCAATCCTTCTCAACCTATTCCAAGAATCCAAGAGAGTGAAGACTCCCAAACTCTTTCTATGGGGCCAATATTATTCTAATCCCAAAACCAGGTCAAGACACAGCTGAAAAAGAAAACTATAGGCCAATATCTCCGATGAACATAGATTCTAATAGTCTCAACAAAATATTAGCCAGCCAGATCCAGCAATATATTAAAAAGATCATACACCATGATCAAGTGGGTTTCATCCCAGGGATGCAAGGATCGTACAACATTTGCAAATCAATAAATGTAACACACCACATCAACAAAATGAAAGACAAAAAACATATGATCATATCAATAGATGCTGAAAAAGCATTTGATGAAGTACAGCAACCATTTATGATTAAAAAAAAAAAAAACCCTCAGCAAAATGGGAATAGAGGGAGCATACCTCAATTTAATCAAGGCCGTATATGAGAAACCTGAAGCCAACATCATACTCAACAGGCAATAACTAAAAGCTGTCCCCCTAAGACCAGGAACAAGACAAATCTGTCCACTTTCTCCACTTCTGTTCAACATCAGTTTTGGAAGTTCTAGCCATAGCTATCAGGGAAAAAAAAGGTATCCAAATTGGAAAGGAGGAAGTCAAACCGTCATTATTTGCAGATGACATGATAATGCACATACAAAACCTGATAGACTCCACCAAAAACTCACTTGACCTGATGAGCAAATTCGCAAATTCAGCAAAATAGCTGGATATAAAGTCAATATTCAGAAGTCTCAAGCATTTTTGCATACCAGTAATGAAACATCAGAGATAGAAGCTGGAAAAGAAATCCCATTTACCTTAGGAACAAGGAAAATAAAATACTTAGGAATGAACTTAACCAATGATGTAAGAGACCTTTACTCAGAAAACTACAGAACACTGAAGATAGAAATTAAGGAAGATACAGATAAATAGAAGCATATACCATGTTCATGGATGGGAAGAATTAACATCTTTAAAGTGTCTATACTACCCAAAGCAATCTATAGATTCAATGCAATCCCAATTAAAATACCAATGACATACATCACAGAGATAGAAAAAAATACTTCAAAAATTTATATGGAGCCAAAAATGCCCCTGAATTTCCACAGCAATATTGAGAAAGAATAACAAGGTAATCAAAACACCAGTCATCAGACTATACTATAAGGCTACTGTCATGAAAACAGTCTGATACCGGCATCAGAATAGACATATAAATCAATGGAACAGAATAGAGAACCCAGAAATATACACAGGACTCTATGGTCCACTCATATTCGACAAAGGGAGAAGGAACATCAAATGGAGTAAAACCAGTCTCTTCAACAAGTAATGTTTGGAGGACTGGGCAGTGACATGTAAAAAAATAAAACTAGACCACCAACTTTCACCATACACCAGAATAAACTCAAGATGGATAAAGGATTTAAACATAAGCAGTGCCACCACAAAGGTCCTGGAGAAAAATATAGGCAGTAAAATTTTAGATATCCTACACAGAAATATATTTACTGATACTTCTCCAAGGGCAAGGGAAATAAAAGAAAAAAATAAACAAATGACCTATATCAAACTGAAAAGTTTCTGTTAAGCTAACTAAAACACCAGAAAAATTAAAAGGGAACCAACTGTATTGGAAAACATATTTGCTAGTGATACCTTAGACAAGAGTTTGATATCCAAAATATATAAAGAACTTATGCGACTCAACACCAGGGAGACAGACAGACCAATTTAAAAATGGGCAAAGGACCTGAACAGACAATTCTTAATACCACCAGGCCCAGGGGATCTTCCTCTGCCTGCAGACTTTGTGTAGGGTTAATCATGAATGTCTTACAGCTGTACTCCTCAGCAGCAGGGTTTAAGCACTACTGGTTGTGGCTGAATAATTCTTGTGGGTGAGGATCTTGCTTCCCCTTAGGCTGATGCCAGCTGGATCGAAGTGCTTTGCCTGAGAAAGCTGGCTTTTGCAGTATGGGGAATGACTCAGCATGGGAATTCTGTCATCTGTTCATTCATTTCTCTCTCAGAGCCACCAGTAAGGTCGAACTTTCACCAATGAAATATAGTGAGTATCTTCTATCCTATTTCTAGGAAAAATAAAACAAACAAGACTAGAGGGAATGTCCAATCAAGTAACAGATGTCCAAGAGCTTTGAAGGAACCCTGGAACTACTGAAGAAATTCTGGAAGAAACTAAGTTCCTGTAAAAAAGTTTTCATTTTGGTTAGCAGTACTTAAGAATCCTAATACAGAGATATAAGACAACCTAACTAACTATATTTTTGTTAAAGTAACAAGATTAGGCCCAAGATGAGGGGCATATGTTAATCCCATGTCAGCATAACAAAATTTAACTAAATTTCTATGATACGCACTATCAGAAAAGGAAAGCATAGTTCAATCTGTCAGTGCTTAGTTTTGCATTAGCTCCTGACTCAGGTACAGGACTTCCCTTTGCTCCATAGGAAAGGGACCCTGCAACTTCTGGTCAAATTGGAGGTATAGCTAACCATGCCTCAACTCTGCACACAACTACAGCAAAAATTACAACTAGACTACAAAACAAATATCACCCACATTTGTCAACCAAGGAAGTCCAACAACCAAGGGTTTAAAGAAGCCACATTCATCAAGATATATAGGAGAGGCAGAGGAGAGGAGAGGTATAGGTGAGGCAGAGCCATGGAATGACATGGTGAGGTAGTGGAACAGCTGTTCCCATATTCATGTGTGGTAGATAAAAATCAGAAGGGACACCTCAAGAGTGAATTATCCCAGTTCCAGATCAGACCACACAGTTCAGGGTTCTAGCACCAGGAAGTTAAGTCCAAAAACTTTCTGATGTAAAAACCAGTGGGAGTTGGGGAAGTGGATGAAGCTGCAGGATTCTTAAGAGACTCCTCTTAAAGGGCTTGCAACAGACTTAGGACTCGCACAGGCCCTCCCCTATGGGATTCAGCACAAGTGGCAACAAGGAGAAGGTGAGAAAGAGAAGAGACTGGCAAATGGCAAATGCTGGTAGGCATCTTCCTCCTGGGCAATTTCCAGAGGCCAGGCAGCAGCACTGTCCCTTCTCTAAGCCCTCCCCTACACAAAGCCAAAAAGTGGTGGAATGGGTTGCCCCACCTGGGTGATTACCTAAGACTGTCCCCACATAATATGCAGGTGCTTTTTCTATAATAGGCTACATTGTTAAGACAGGGAGTCAAAGCAGTTCTATCTAATATACAGAAACAAACACAGGGAGTCTACAAAATTGAGGAGACACAGAAATATGGCTCAAATGAAAGAATAGAACAAAGCTCCAGAAAAAAAACTAAACAAAATAAAGATAAGCAACCTATCAGATGCAGCGTTCACAACACTGGTTATTAGACTGTTCAAAGAAATCATGGGTATTATAACAAGCATAAAAAAGACTAAGGCAGAAAGTAAAGTTACATTAAGTGAAATAAAGAAAAATATACATGGAACAAAATGTAGAGTGGATGAAGCCAAGAATCAAATAAACAATTTGGAACTTAAGGAAGAAAAAAATATTCAAGGAGAATGGCAAAAAGAGAGAAAAAAAAAAAAAAGGTTAGAATAAGGAGCCTCTAGGACATCTCCAAATGTACCAACATCTGAACTATAGTGATGCCAGAAGAAGAGGAAGAGCAAGAAATTGAAAATGTATGTGAAAAATAAAGAAAACTTTGACAATTTGGTGAAGGAAATAAACATACAAGTCCAGGGAACACAGAGAGTCCCATACAATTTGGACTCAAAGAGGACCACACCAAGACACATCATAATTTAAATGCTAAAGATTAAAGATAAAGGGAGAATCTTAAAATCAGCAAGAAAAAGGCAGAAAGTTATCTATAATAGCATTCTCATAAATCTGTCAGTTTATTTCTCAAGATAATTTGCAGCCTAGAAGGGACTGGCAAGAAGTATTCCAAACAATGAAAAGCAAGGAACTACAACTTAGATTATTCTATACAGCAAAGTTATCATTTAGAATGGAAGGGAGATAAAGTGCTTCCCATACAAGATAAAGCTAAGGGACTTTATCATCTCTAAGCCATTATTATATGAAATGTTAAAATGGACTATATAAGAAAAAAATTAAAACTGTGAACAATAAAATGACAACAAACTCATAGCTATCAACAACTGATTCTAAAAATAAACTAAGCAAACAATTAGAACAGGAACAGAATCATAAGTATGGAGATCATTTGGAGAGTTAAGGTGCAGGGATTAATAAGTATAAATTGGTAAGTACAAAATAGACAGAGGGATGTTAAGAACAGTATAGAAAATGGAGTAGCCAAAGAATTGAACTAAGGGAGAGGATACCTGGACTGTAAAACTCTCTCTCATTATGCAGTTTTTCAGAGCTTCTTCCTATCTACTAGGTTGGATGCTGCCCATTAATGAATCATCTATAAGCTAATCATATATTTAAAATGTATTCAGTTGTGTTTTTTTTACCAGTTTAAAAGTGAGGAATATACTTAGATGTGTTCTTTACCAGTTTAAAAGTGAGGAATGTAAGGCTCAGAGAGGCAAATTTGTTCATTCAAGTAAGTCTTATGTTTTAAAATGTAGTAATCCTGACCTCATAATCTTATAACTTATCAATGATAGGGAGAATGTTTCATTATTCTTTTATTCCTCATCCACAGATGTGAGTATTATTTTGAGCTCATGATTGATTACTCTACTTATATCCATTAAATAAATGGGCTCACATTCTTATTCTGAAAAGAATGATCTAAGAAGAGCAAATAATTATATTTTTCTAAGGTCAAACTATTTTTTTTCATAAACAGCTACACATGACAGAATTCTGTTTTTATATACTCATATTTAAAGCTTTCTTGTTATAGTGAAGTTAAAAATACTTAATGTTTTCTATTGTTTTAAATTATTTTCTTTTGCCCTGGCTGGTGGCTCGGTGGATAAGGAGCTGGCCTGCGAACCCAAAGGTCGCTGGTTCAATTCCCCAGCCAGGGCACATAACCAGGTTGCAAGCCAGGTTTCCAGCCAAGTCCCCAGCTGGAGGCAGATGAAAGGCAACCATACATTGATGTCTCTCTCCCTCTCTGTCTTTCTCCCTTCCCTTCTCTATAAAAATAATTAAATAAATAAACAAAATATGTAAAAAATAATATTTTCTTTTATAATGCAATTTAAATGGATATACTGCTTCGAACTATAAGGATCTTTCATGAATTCACATTACCTGGAAAAGAAGTTTATTGATGACATACTCTACTGCCCTGCAAGATATAACAGCAGTTATCTGACTTGAATCAGATTTTGTCCTAAAGATAATTTCTTTCACATATGATATTTTATAGTACAAATCTTATGATTCCAAATTCCTGCAAACTCAAAACATTTCTCAAATTTTAATATATTTCCAATGTGGAAATATAGGATCAGGAAATATAGGACAACTCTGGGCAGAGCAATATAAAGGATTTGTTTCTATTTTGCAGTTGGAGAAAGCAAATCAGACAAAAGTTAACATGGCTCAAGTACATGCCAAACTTTTCCATTAAATATCAACAACTTTCTAAAGCAATAACCACTGGTTATGAGTAATGATATATTTCTAACTAATTATTTTGTTTTAAAACAATTAGGCTAAAATATTGTTTAAAGTTATTAATTCTATGCAACTGACAGAAATACATGTTTTTTTCTTTTTAGAAAAGAGGTGCTCTTATTTGAGACTTTAAAAAATAAACATTCACTTTACTATGAAGTCATTAACATTTTCAAAGATGAAACAATCTTGATTAATCTATATGGAGATATAGATATACATATTTAATTTTATTGTAGTTGACTTAGCTAAATCAGTAGTAGCTATTGCTGTGACCATATCTCCAAGGAGTATACTGATTTGTTTTATTTTTTCTTTTTGAATTTTCATGCACTTTATATTTTATTGTGTTATTTCCCATTGTGCCCCAACTCCAGGATCAATATATCCTTATTTTTTTCACTTATATGGTTTTCTATAAATTTATTCTTTTCTTTTTCAGTTTTTCCATGAGATTTCTCATATCAAATAGATGATCTTCTATGAGCATTCAGAAAGCACTGTGAGTTTCATTATCCTCTCACTCTATGGTTTGCTGGAGTCTTTGCTTCCACAGTGCTTCACCTTCCTTTCGCCAACAGGATTTTCACTTCTGAAGCTTGATGCCCCATGTGATCATTGTTGCCTGCTGGAGGCTTCCCATTTGGAACTTTGGTAGCTAATAAACAAAGCAACCTGACCAACCTTTTCTCCTCTGCATCTGGATATTTTGACACTAACTAAATATAAATGTTATCATAATGACCAAAAATAATATAAGGTACATTGCCCAGTTTTTGGAGGTGTGCACAATGTACAGATTTCTTTTCATTTATTGTGATTCTTCAATATTGCTCATCCCATTCTCTTAGAAAATTTGTACCACTTGAAAACAGTTAAACAGTGCTTACATTTTGAAAAATAATTTAACCTAACAATAATATACACTGCAGGATTTTCTTTTTTCAAAGAGCACTTTTCCAAAAAATTTTACCAGGACCCAACTGGCCTTAAAAAATAATAACCAGTTTTCCTACACTAGCTGGGTGGCTTAGTTGGTTACAGAGATGTCCCATTGACCAGAGGTTGCAGTTTCTGTCTCTGGTCAGAGCACAACTAGATTGCAGGTTCAATTCCCAGGCATGTGGAATTGAAGGTAATCAATTGATGTTTCTCCCCCACATCAATATTTTCCCTCTCCCTCCCTTCTTCTGTCTCTGAAATCAATAAAAACATATTATTAGGTGAGGATTTTAAAAAATTAGGTGTCTTATTTTTCAGGAAAAATCCAGTTCTACTATTAGAAAACTGAAACTTGTTTTGTATTTATTCCTACCCCAAAATTTTATTTGTGGACATTCGGATAAAGGCTGACTACAGTATGTCATACTTCATGTACTTCAAATGCACACTTCACCAAAGTTTTCAGCAGCAAAAAGTTCAATTTAAGAAAGAAATCAGCTTTGTGAAGGAGCTATTCCACTCCCACTCCTGATGCAATTTCACAGCAGGGGTGCCCTGACTTTATTTATGTTCATTAGCAGTGTGGAAGGACTGTGATTTGGGTTACAGAGAAGGACACATGAACACCAGGACTGATGAAGCAGATCTTCAAACAATATTTTCTAGTGTGAAAATTATAGTTTTATAACTCCTATTTTTTAAAATTAATTTTATTGCTGATAATTTGGGGAAGATTCTCTTCTAGTCTAAGGCTCTGAGCAAAATTAACTTCTATCTTGTTTACATAAGGATCATTCTAAATTTCATTTTATTTTGCTATATTCATCCTGAAGTCAATCTTACCTGATGACCATTAATTAGACATATATCTTGACTTGAAAATTAGGACAAATTAATTATGTATATCACAACAGTGTTTTACTTCCTTCAGATACAGGTACAATTTTAGTAACCATGCCAAACTTGTTTATTCTAATTTTAGTTTCTTCCTGAAGTTTTTTTTCCCCACACTTTTTACACTTTTCCCACACTTTTTACACCTGCTTGATGCGTTCTTTGAAATTAGATGTAAGGTAATAAATATGAAATTGCTATGTGAATTACATGGTGTTACACAAAGTTTCTGGATTATTATTTATAAACCCCCTTCTTACACACTAAAGTTTGAGAACATTTGACTGAATCATAAGTCTTTCTATCTTCTAGAAGGGAATGAGTTAGATGCATAGTGTTGGGGTTAAATTTTTCAGTAGTGCCTCATGAAAAGTGGCAAAAAGCAGAACTCTAGTTATACTATACTAAAGCTGTAAGGGGAACCAGAAATATTTTATTCTTTATTACTATCAACTTACGATTTTGCTTATTCATGATCTGTGTGCAAGACAAACACTTTATCAGTCTACAAACTGCACAATTGCAATAGAGCTTTAGCTAATATTTTGTAATGTATTGAACAATAATATAAAATTTTGGCTATCTTAAAGCCTATAAATAGGATAAAATATATACACAAAGAGCAAGTGCTGGAATATGTAGACAGGAAAATATCCAATGTGAAATTTTGAGTGGATAAACAATGGCCAGATAATGACAAAAAGAAAAAGAAATGAATGATTCATGTCAAAATGAAAAATATTGTGACCAACTGTTAAGGACTTATACATTGAGACACTTACAAATTTTTAGATTTAAATTTGGAAATATATTATATATTATATGTGTCTAATTACCAGAGAGAACAGAATGTATTTTAATACCTTATTTTATGTTGGCAATGTATATTGTTTTTAATAGTTGTATAGATAATCTTATTACAAAATATTTTAGTTCTTTAGATTTTTTATAAGAAATTCTGAATTATGAGAATAAGGTAAACAGAGGAAAATAAAGGTAAGAAAGAGAAGAACATGTAATATGATTTACAAGAAGGTATAAAAATAATGAAATTACAAAAAGCAGAGAATAAAGAGCAATGAGATGTATGAAAATGTGTAACTGATTACACCATTTCTAGCAGATTACCATTTGATTAACATATTTTGGGGTTTATTTCTCTCACCTTTAGAACCAAAAACAGATGGTAGGGACATTTATAAATATTATTTTTATCACCTAGCAAGTGCTTAAATTTAATATTAAAGGAAAAAGAACAGAGACTATACTAGGTGCTAATTAAGTATAAATGCAAAGAAAGAGAACTAGAAATGACTGCAAGAGCAAACATTAGATTTCTCCAACGTTTATCATGACTGCCCCCCTATTCTTTCTGGCACTAATACTTCCAGTACTTATTGATAATCAATTAATGACTGGTAATTACACTAACATCAATCTGCATTTTCCTTTACTGGAGAAATGTTGAAGTTTAAAAACTTCTGGTGTGATCAAGTAACTGTAATACCAAAATATAAAGCAAGGGACATATTGAAGTCCTACTGTGTGCAAGACTCAGTGTTGGCCCTAGAGATGCAAAGAGCCCATTTATCTTCAATTCTTAATTTTAAGAAGCTGTCAGACACTTAGGAGATTAATTATATTCTCAACAGAAATATGATACAAAATATAGAATTTCATAAAAATACAAACATTTGCTTTTGGAGGGTGTCAAAGAAAAGGGAACAATAATAATTTAGCAGAATTTTTAAAATTCTGAATTGTATGACCTTTACCAAGTTACCTATGCTTAGTGAACCTCAGTTTCCTTCTCTGTGATATTGAGATAATAACAGCACCTACTTATTGGGGCAATGATTGATTAATTAAATAAAAAATAAAGAATCCATAACTGTGCCTACACATAGTAAACATTATGTAAATATTAGCTATTGATTTATGGTGATTATTAATCTTGAACAGATATGCTTAGAACTCCAGAGATCTAAGCCACCTTAATTTCTTTTGGCCTTTAGCATATTAATAAATAAATTACAAATAAAATTGTTAAAAACTGAGATACATTTTAAATACTGTAATTTAAGAAATTCTTTTTATCTTTTTCTTTTTACTTTTATTTCTTTAACTTTAATCTTTATTGTATTTCTTCATTACTGTTAGTTACCTTATAGTTTCCTCCCACATGCCCAGCAATCATCACACTGTTGTCCATATCTATGAGTCTTTTTTCCTTTTTGTTCAATTTCTTCACTTCCTAACACTGTCTTCACCCCCCATCATCTGTTCTCCATCTATAAGTCTGTCTTTGTTTTTCTTATTAGTTGAGTTTGTTTATTAGATTCCACATGAGTGAAATGATATGGTGTTGGGCTTTTTCTGATTGCTTTATTTCACTTAGCATATGTTTTCCAGATCCATTTATACTGTTTCAAAGGGTAAAAATTTCATCTTTTTTTAATAGCCAAGTATGTAGAATTCTATTGTGTAAATGCTCCATAGTTTTTCATCCACTCATCTACTGTTGGACACTAGGGCTACTTCTATATCTTGGTGACTGTAAATAATACTGCAATGAACATGGGAGTGTTTATATTCTTTCAAATTAGTGTTTGGGTCCTCTCAGAAATATTCTCAGAAGAGGGATTGCTGGGTCACACAGAAAATTCTAAGACACTGAAGAAATAAATTTAAGAAGATACAAATAATTGGAAGCACATACTGTATTCATGGACCAAAGAATTAACATCATTAAAATGTCCATACTACCCAAAATGATCTAGAAATTCAATGCAATTCCTATCAAGATTCCAATAATGTATTTCACAGAACTACATCTGATAAGGTGTTAATATCCAAAATTTATAAAACACTTCCAAACTCAACAACAAAGAAATAACCTAATTTAAAAAATGGGTGAAGGACCTGAATAGACACTAATCCAAAGAGAATGCACAAACGGCCGATAGACATATGAAAAGATGCAGAATGTCACTAATCATCAGAGAAACACAAATTAGAATTACAATGAGATACCATATCAGAATGTATATCATCAATAAATGAAGAAATAGCAAGTGCTGGCAAGGATGTGGAGAAAGGGGTACCCTTCTGTACTTTTGGTGGAAATGTAAATCAGTGTAGGTGTAGCCACTGTGGAAAGCAGTGTAGATATGCCTCAAAAAAATAAAAATAATCTGCCTTTTGACCCAATAAATTAATCCTAACACCAAAAATATAACATCTCTTTCCATATAACCATGTATGAAGGTAAATGTGAAGTATTTTATGGATGTAAGATCTAAGGAAAATTATCCTCCAGCCTTCCCATTATAGACCTGGAGATTGCAAAAAATGGACATAAAATAAGAAGATAGAGATGCATAGGACACATTTCAGGTGGAAGAAATAAAAGAAGCAGAGCTATGAAAGTTAGAAGGTGCAAGCAGAGCTTGAGGAATAGGGAATTATTTTAGCTGGGTGTTCAATAGACCTAAGAAATCAAGACAAATATTTTGGGTGCTTAAAGGGATTCAATTCCATTGGGAATAAGAGATTGGTTTCCTAAATTTCTGTGTGTGTATGTGCATGCATGTGTATGTGGGTGTGGTTATATAATTGAAATTATATTTTAAGGGGATTAATTTGCCACTGTATATAGTGTAAATCTGATAGAGATAGGTGGCAGAGAAACTCTCTGCAGAGATTTGAAATGAGGCTCTAAAATGATAATGGGTTAAGGAACGGGAGAAAATTACAAAAGAATTGTCTTGTAAATGTAGATATATGTTTTAATTCCTGCCTCACATTGGCTTTAGAGGTATCCTGGCCCATCCCTTAACAATGTGAAGAGCAGGCATATTACCTCTTCTAGCATGTAAGTTATCAGTGTTCACTTGCAAAAATGACCCTAACTAGCTTGGGAAATAAAATGAAATTTTGTTGGGAGAACATGGAATGCCTCAAAGAACGGTAGAAAACATTGAACTTTCAAGCCACAGAAAAGAAAAATTCAAGAATCTAGACTGCAGGAAGTAATGAATAGCTTTGTTCAGATGTGGGTCTTGGAATGAATTGGTTCTCTTTTTGGATTCTGTGATGAGACCATGTGGCTAATTTAAGCCAATGAGATGTGACAGAAAATAATCTTTCTAAGTTATCATGCCTAAACTAAGACAAAATACAGCCAGGGCAAACCCTCTAGGTGTGTTGCCCTATTATCTGATTGTATAGCTAATGACCCCTAAGGGTTATGGGCCAGTGAAGTCCTCTTTAACCTATGTAGCACATGCAACTTGAACATGAAATACAAACTGGTGTTGGTTTCGATTAACCTATCAAAACTAAAATCTTCCTCAAACTAAAATTGAGGCAAAGTAATCAGCAAAATGAAAAATTGATGGTGAGCAAGCATTAAATCCAGTGAGGCATCCTGAACTCTTTGGAGAGAGTTAATAATTCCCACTCTGTGCTCTCATAGAACTTTGGTATATATCATAACTAGCACATGTTAAATGGCTATAATTATTTGATTACATGCTTTCTTCTTATTACCAGCTGCTGAACTTGACAGCAAGGATACCATAGGCAAATATTTGTTCAAAGAATGAATGAGTAAAAGAGGAAAAAGTGAAAGAAAGACAAATCTGATTATCAGGTAGTCATCTCTGTTAGAATATTATGATTTTCTCCCAATGACTTTTCTTTTTGTATCTAATCATGTTTCATGTGTTGTTTCAATCTTTGATAAATAACAGATGCTTCAATGCAAAATGGATAAGGTGCAGCCTGCTTGTCCTGACTAGCTTGCAAATGTGGTTTTAGTCTGCTCAGTATCTTAAACATTTTGATTTAATTACCAAATTTTTAAAAATATAGGTAATTTTACCAAAGTATCTAGAGTTCTACCTTGCATTGAAAAACTGAAACAGTGCATCACAGTGAAGTACTATTTTCTTGTGGGAACAATTAACTGGCTCTGTGTGACAGTGCTGTTGCTTCTCACACACAGAGGAAGTTCTTTCTGTTTTGCAGTGTCCAGGAGCCTGCTCTCCCCACTCAACTTAATTGCCAGGCTGTGGTGGCCATTATTGTCTAGAATCCCTATAAATTCTTTAGAAAATGAGAGTGTATTGAAAAGAACTTTACTAGGACACCAGGGCGTTTGAAACTGTGTTGCTGTGAGAGTTTCCCTTTTTGGTTGAGAATTGATCTCTGCATTCACATATCATGAATAAAGTACTAACGTTTTAAAAAACATCTGGGAAAAGCATTTGTTATGCATTATGCTGTAATGGTCACTGTCTACTGAGGGTGCAGGTGATTAACTTTTACTTGGTAATTTCTTCAATTTTAGGGAAACATTTTTGATTTGGTCTTGATGTAGTTTAAATGCATTGTATAAACTTTTTTTCTGAAAGAGTGTAATCTGGTTCATAAATTACAGATGGTGGAATCATGCTAAATGAATATCCTCATTGCTCAGAAAATTATCTTTTGACAGGATTGTTCACTTAAAATAGAGTGAATATTTAACTTTATATATTAGGAGGTTTGAATGAAGTATCAATGCCTTCATTTTCATATATGGCCTCCCTCAATAATTTCATAGTTCATTTCCCTTTTATTGAATTTAGAGATATTTGAAACATATTTGTAAATTCTCCTTGTCAAACATTTTCCTTTTGTTTATTCTCTATTATTTTTTCTTTTTGATGAGGTGTTTCTGATTCCTTTAAATTTGCTAGTAAAAGTGGTCATAATCAATAAACATAACTATAACAATTGACCAAAGTCTATGTAAAAACGGGATTAAGATCAGGGACTTAGAATCAGTCTAGCCAGGACTTAAATCCAGAAAGCTCTTTATTCTGCTATTTGACCTTGGGCAATCTGCTAAACCTCTCTATATGAACCACAGTTTCTTCATGGAAATAATAATGGCCATTAGAAAGAATGAATACGGATAGATAGCGTAGTTATTTTTAAGGTAATACTCATTGCAAATTCTAAGAAAAATGACCCTGCATGTATTTAAATTTTCCCAGTCAAATCCCTCACACTACTAATACCCACAAAATAGAAAAAAATGGAATCCAGTTAATTTTTTTAAGGTCTTCCATGCTCAAGTCTGCGCTTTCAAATTCTCTTTCACTCGCCCAGGCCCACTGGGTTTTTTGGTTTTGGTGTTGTATCTGACTACACTATCTTCATTTCTACCCTTCCCTTCTGCTTGTGTCATTCTTCTGAACTATAATAATTTATCTATTCTTCATATGTATCAGAATTCCTCTTGTCTATGAAGGTCTATGTTAAATAACACCTTCTCTAGGACTTCTCTCTTAATTGTAGAAGTCATAATTTTGGAACCATAAACTACGATGTCACTCATCTTTTTTCTATTTTCTGTTAATAGAGCAAATTGGAGGTCTGTGGAGATGGAAATAGACAGCCTAAATGTGGATAAAATAGATAGATTTGAACTGTACAGGGTGAGGTTAACCATGGTTTAGCAGGCACTTGAGAATTATTTACCTTCAAGCAGGTCTTGATGATACCAAGCAAAGGGGGTTTGTTCATGCAGCACCTTGATGTATAAACCAACAATTAATATTGAGAACAGGTCTTTATTTACAATATTCCAACCTGGTGGAGCTGGGGGCACCCCTGCTTGCAGACCTGTTCTCTCACCAGACCCAGCACTTTCTTTGCTCCTCAAAAGACTATAAACCCAAACCAAACCCAGTAGTTCCCCATTCCTTATCTGTTAGCTTCAGGATCTGGGATACATTGCCCTCAGTCTCCATGTGATAGTCCAGAAAAGAATATGCTATGTTATAATGGATCCTGGTGAAGTCCAGGAAAGGCACAAGTCCTAAGAGTGTCATTTCTGCATGTCCTAAGTTCCAAGAGTTCAACTGCATATCCTGAGTTCCAAGAGGCCAGAAATAGTCCAGGTCTGCAAGGCAAAGTCCTTGGTGGCTTCAGTCAGTTGGAGTGCACAAAATCAAAGCAGCAGCTTTCTTACTAGCATTGGCCTCATGGCTGAATCCTGACTATTAACTGCATGGCTACTTCTTCTCACATAGCTGCTATAACCTGCTCCTCTGCACTCCTCTAACATGCTTCTTCCATTGCGCTTCTTATGGAGGATGGGAACCCTTGTTCATTGTTTCAAATGTTAAGGCCCCGTCCGTTATGGCTGACTCCTTTCTTGAGGAAAGACTGGGCTAGCTCCTTGTCATTGACATGCAAAGTATATATTTTTATAAATTTAATTGTATTGTTGTTGTAGCCATTCACTTTTGCTCCCCTCTGTCCTCTTCCCTACCCACTCCCCCACAAAGTCAATCCCACATGTTGTCCATGTCCATGGTTCTTCCATACTAGGTTCTTGTCTAAACTGCTTCCTTTCTTTGCCTCTTCCTCCCTCTTCCCCCACAACACCTTTCCTCTGCCCACTGAAGGCCTATTCACTGTATTCATATATCTGGTTCTGTTTTGCTTTTTGTTTGTTTTGTTCATTATTGCCCTGTAATGGGTGAGATCATATGGTATTTATCCTTCACTGCCTGGCTTATTTCACTAAACATAATACTTTCTAGTTCCATCCATGTTGTTGCAAAGGGTAGGCGATCCACCTTTTTTTCTGCTGTGTAGTATTCCATTGTGTAAATGTAACAAAGTTTATTGATCCAGTCATCCACTGATGGGCACGTAGGCTGTTTCCAGCATTTGGCTATTGTAAATAATGCTGCTAGGAACATAGGAGTACATAGGTTCTTATGAATTGGTGTTTCAGGATTCTTTGGGTATAGTTCTAGTAGTGGAATTGCTGGATCAAAAGGCAGTTCCATTTTTAGTTTTCTAAGGAAACTCCATACTGTTTTCCATAGTGGCTGCACCAGCCTACAATCCCACCAAGACAGCACCAAGGTTCCCTTTGCCCACGTCTTCGCCAACACTTGTTTGTTGATTTGTTGATGATTGCCATTCTGATTGGTATGAGATGGTATCTTATTGTGGCTTTAATTTGCATCTCTCTGATGACTAGTGATGTTGAGCATTCTTTCATATGCCTGTATGTCTTCCTCAGTGAGTTGTCTGTTCAGGTCCTTTGCCCATTTTTTAATTGGGCTGTGTGTCTCGCTGGAGTTCACTCACATTAGTTCTTGATATATTTTGGAGATCAGACCCTTGTCTGAGGTATCATTGACAATTATGTTTTCCCATACAGTTGGTTCCCTTTAAATTTTGCTGATATTTTCTTGAGCTGAACAGAAAGTTTTCAATTCGATATAGTCCCATTTATTGATTTGTTCTTTTATGTCCTTTGTCCTTGGTGAAGTATCAGTAAACATATTTCTGCATAGGATATCCAAAAGCTTACTGCCTATATTTTTCTCCAGGACCTTTATGGTGGCACTGCTTGTGTTACCCTTGAGTTTATTCTGGGGTATGATGTAAGGTGGTGGTCTAGTTTTATTTTTTTTTGCATGTTGCTGTCCACTTCTCCCAACACCAGTTGTTGAAGAGACCGTTTTTTCTCCATTTGATGTTCCTTCCCCCTTTGTCAAATATTAGTTGACCATAGAATCCTGGGTTAATTTCTGGGCTCTCTATTCTGTTCCATTGATCTATATGTCTATTCTTATGCCAGTAGCAGACTGTTTTGATGATAGTAGCCTTGTAGTATAGTTTGATGTCTGGTATGGTGATTCCTCCTACCTTGTTGTTCTTTCTCAAGATTGCTGTGGTTATTCGTAGGTGTTTTTGGCTCCATATAAAATTTTGAAGTATTTTTTCTATTTCTGTAAAGTCTGTCATTGGTATTTTAATTGGGATTGCATTGAATCTATAGATTGCTTTGGGTAGTATGGACATTTTAATGATGTTAATTCTTCCTATCCATGAACATGGTATATGCTTCCATTTATTTGTGTCTTCCTTGATTTCTTTCTTCATTGTTCTGTAGTTTTCTGAGTACAGGTCTTTTACCTCCTTAGTTAAGTTGTTTCCTAAGAACTTTATTTTTCTTGTTGCTATGGTAAATGGGATTTTTTTTCTTCTATTTCTGATGTTTCATTATTGGTATACAAAAATGCTTTTGATTTCTGGATATTGACTTTATATCCATGTTTTGCTAAATTTACTTATTAGGTCAAGTAATTTTTTGGTGGAGCCTAGCAGGTTCTGTATGTGCACTATCATGTCATCTGCAAATAATGACAGTGTGACTTCCTCCTTTCCAATTTAGATACCTTTGATTCCTTTTTCCTCTCTGATGGCTATATAGCCAGAACTACCAAGATGATGTTGAACAAGAGTGGAGAAAGTGGACAGCTTTGTCTTGTTCCTGATCTTAGGGAGAAAGCTTTTAGTTTTTGTTCATTAAGTATGATGTTGGCTTCAAGTTCCTCATAGATGACCTTTATGATGTTGAGGTGTGCTCCCTCTATTCCCATTTTGCTGAGAATTTTTATCACAAATAATTGCTTTACTTAATCCAGTTTTATCAGCATCTATTGATATGATCATATAGTTTTTGTCTTTCATTTTGTTGATGTGGTGTATTACGTGTATTGGTTTGCTAATGTTGTACCATCCTTGCATCCCTGAGGTGAAACCCACTTCATCATGGTGTATGACCTTTGTAATGTACTGCTGATTTCGGTTGGCCAATATTTTGTTGAGAATTTTAGCATCTATGTTCATCGGAGACACTGGTCTATAGTTTTCTTTCTTACCTGTGTCTTGACCTGGTTTTGGGATTAGAATAATATTGGCCTCATAGAAAGAGTTTGGGAGTCTTCTCTTTTCCTGGATTTTTTTGAATAGGTTGAGAAGGATAGGAGTTAGTTCTTCTCTAAATGTTTTGTAAAATTTACCTGTGTATCCATTTGGTCCGAGGCTCTTGTGCTTTGGGAGACTTTGGGTTACTTCTTCAATTTCCCTAGTTGTTATTGGCCTATTCAGACTTTCTGCTACTTCTAAATTCAGTTTTGGTAGATTATATAGTTCCAGAAATATGTCAATTTCACCCAGGTTTTCATATTTCTTATCATATAGTTGTTTGTAATAATTTGTTACAATCTTTTGTATTTCTGAAGTTGTGATTTCTCCTCTGTCATTTCTGAGTCTGTTTATTTGGGTCCTCTCACTTTTTCTTGATGAGTCTGGATAAAGGCTTGTCAATTTTGTTTATTTTCTCAAAGAACCAGCTCCTGGACTTGCTGATTCTTCAAATTATAGTTTGAGTCTCTAAGTTATTTAGTTCTGCACTGATCTTGATGATTTCCTTCCTTCTACTTGCTCTGGGCTTTGTTGTTGTTGTTGTTGTTACTGCTCCTCTATTTCTTGCAGCTTTATGGTTAGGTTGTTTGTATAAACTTCTTGTGACCTTTTTAGGTAGGTCTGTATTGCTATAAATTTCCCTCTGAGCACTGCCTTTGCTGTGTCCCATAGGTTTTGGACTGTTGTTCGTTCATTGTCATTTGTTTCTAGGAACTTTTTTATTTCATCTTTGATCTCATTGATAACCCATTGATTACCTAAAAGCATGTTATTTAGTCTCCATGAGTCAGAGTATTTTTGTTTTTTCCCCTTCAGATTGGTTTCTAGTTTCAAGTGATTGTGATCTGAGAAGGTGCTTGGTATGATTTCAGTTTTTCCGTATTTGTAGAGGCTTGTCTTGTGACCATGTGGTCTTTCTCAGAGAATGTCTATGTGCATTTGAAAAGTATGTGTATTTTGCTTCTTTGGATTGAACGGTTCTGTATATATCATTTAGGTCCATTTCCTGTAGAGTGTTGTTCAATGCCCCAATATCTTTGGTGATTTTTTGTTTGGAAAATCTGTCCATTTTTCAAAAAGGAGTATTAAAATCCCCTACTATTAGTTTGTTGCTCTATATATCCCTCTGAAGTCCTCCAAGATTTTCCATATATATTACAGAGCTCCTATGTTGGGTGCATATACGTTTACCAGAGTTATTTGTTCTTGATGGATTGCTCCCATAAGTATTATGAAATGTTCTTTTTTGTCTCTTTTAATGGCCTTCATCATAATATCTATTTTGTCTGAATAAGTTTTACTATTCCAACCTTTTTTTCACATCCATTTGCTTGATATATATTTTTTCATCCTTTCACTTTCAATCTGTGTCAATCTAATGTTCTGAGATGGGTCTCTTGAAGAAAGCATATATGTGGGTCATGTTTTCTTATCTATTTGGCTACCCTATGTCTTTTGATTGGTGTGTTTAAACCATTTACATTTAAGGTTATTATTGATTGATACTTATTTGCTGCCATTTTCACACTTTGTACCTGTGTTCCTCTTTGGCTATCTCTGTTTCTTCTTCTTCTTTTTTTTTTTTTAAAGCAGAGCCTTAAGCATTTCTTGCATTGCTGGTTTGGTAGAGATGTATTCTTTTATTCTTTTGTCTGGGAAACTCCTATTTCTCTTTCCATATTGAATGAGAGCCTTGCTGGGTAGAGTATTCTTGGTTGCAGGCCTTTGTTTTCCATTACTTGAAATACTTTTTGCCATTCCCTTCTGGTTTGAATCGTTTATGTTGAATAATCATTTGATAGCCTATTGGAGCCCCCTTATATGTTATTTGCTGTTTTTCTCTTGATGCTTTTAGGATTCTCTCTTTTCTTTAAAATTTGCCATTTTAATTATGATGTGCCTTCGTGTTGGTCTGTTTGGGTTAATCTTCATTGGGACCCTCTGTGATTCCTGAACTTGAATAATGTTTTGACTCATCATGTTAGGGAAATTTTCTATTATTACTTTTTTGAACAGGTTTTCCATTCCTTGTTTCTCTTTTCCTTCTGGTATCCCTATGATATGGATGTTATTACGTTTCATGTTGTCCTGCAGCTCTCTTAAAATCTCTTCATTCTTGTTCAGCCTTTTTTCATTCTTTCATATTGTCTTGGAATATTTTTCTACTTTGTCCTCCAGCTCACTGATTTGGTCCTCTGCTTCCTCTAGCCTACTGTTGATTTCTTCTACTGTATTCTTCAGTTCAGAAATTGTATTGTTCATTTCATCCTGGTAATAACCAGAAACTGATAGTTTCTAAGTCCTTTTTGATGATGGTGTAGCTCTCAGTAAATTCCTTGTAACTTCCCTGGAGTTCTTTGTAGTTTCCCTGGAGTTGTTTAGTTTTCGTTGAGCTGGCTGAGCTCATCGATCTTTTCTATCATCATTCCTTTGAATTCCATATCTGATGGTTTGTTTGCCTCTGTTTCATTCATATGTGATCTTTCTGGGGATTCTTCCTTTCCTTTTGTTGATGGACTGGTTCTTTTTATTTTCCCATTTTGGGTGTCTGTTGTTGCTTGTTTTTCTCTTGGATTAATCTGCCTTGCTTCCCTGACTTTGTGGAGCACCCTTCTGTGTTAGGAGATTTGTGGAGTTCAGTGTTGCAATCTCCTAGATTTTCTCCACTTGTTGCTCTTGGGGTGGCCTTTATGTCGTTAACTTGGGCTTTCTGGTTGTAGTTTGGATTAGTTGCATATGTTGCTCCTTTCTTTCCACTTGGCTGATTGAGAGACACTCCTTCTATCCTTTCTCATACACTGTTTTTTAGCTGCTCCAAAAACAGAACCACCAGTCCAGGCAAAATAACCAGACCTTCATAGATATCTTTCTCTTTTAATCCCTTCTTTTTGACTGCCTATGAATGTAACTATATGCCCATACCCTCCAAAGTTACACCTGCTCTTAGTCACTCCCTCAGCTGCAACTGAGCCAGTCTTAGTAGGGATGTAGACATATTAAGACTGTTGTACGAGGGAAAAAATGATTAAGTTGACTAAAGTATAGATATTTTTGAAGGGTGATGAAGAGTAGCAAAGACATCAGGGATATGAGAGAGAAGACCAACTTATCTATTCTATAGAAATGAGGAGAGAGAGAATCAAGTACAAGTGAACAGTATAAGCCACACCTTATACTGATTGCCACATCTACCTCCCTGTTCACTCTTAATGATCCTTGATTAGTCCAGGTAGAGCCAGGAACTGTGTGCTTTTAGCAGAAAATTTAAAAAAAAAAGAAAAAAGAAAAGTTTTAGGTGGCAGGGGAGGTGAAGAATATTTAGATTGAGGACTGGGAATGAGTTGTGTCAGGAGAGTGAGTAGACTTTAAATTAAGAGTAGGAGGGTGGTCTTGGGTAGGTGGATTGAGATGGGGGGGAGTAAAATATGTGAGTTGGGATACACTATGGTATAAACAGTATTTACTTAAAATCCACTAATTATGAGGCTTGAAAGTAACTTTTGAAAGGAGATGTTAGGAATTAATAGTTCCTGTAGCTCTCAGTGTGACTGAGGTGCTTGAGATTAGCATCAATCCATTTCCTGAGTCTGCCTCTTTTTCTTGGTCGGGTCTCTACAGTCTACAGTCTAGCTGTGTGGCCTTGGAGTGGCAGGGCCTATGGCTGTCACAGTCCAGACTGATTGTGAGTGTCAGCCCCCAGGTAGGCTGGGTCTCCAGTAGTCTAGCTGGGTTTCTGTGCTGCTGGTGTTTTGGGGCCCTCCCTTCTCTCACTGGTTCTGTGTGAAGACCTGCAGGGTGCTTTTGTGGTGTCTATGGCTGCTTCTCCCCCTCCAGCCTCCTGGAGGAGGTTCCTGCCTATGATGGGTACCTGGCTCCAATGCTGGATGGCCTGCAATCTGCTGGCTTCTGTAATGGCTGGCCCTACACCTGTGGCTTTAGAGGAGTTAACCCCTGTCCACTAATAGCGCCTGTCTCCCCTGGGCAAAGGTTAACCCTTCAGGCAGTCCAGCTCTTTGAAGGGTTTTTCACTGCCTCCTCTGTGATGCTTTCCTGGCTTTCCAGGGGGTCCACAGTGTAGCCTTTGTCACCTGCAATGGGCCACCCAGTTGCACCAGCTGCAAGTTTCTGGAGTGCAGTTTGGAGTTTCTGTGGGGGTTTGTGCAGGTGTGGGTGGGCGGGGTTGGGTTCTCCCCAAGACTCCGAGCAGCCCTGTCCCTGGTTGCCCAGTGGCAGGACTTCAAGTCTTTGTGGGAGCCTGAGTGCTTGTGAGGTTGCACAGTGTTGGGCCTCCCTCCTTGCTGAGGCTCTGAGCCACCCTATCCTTGGTGACCCAGCAGCCAGACTTCAAGTCTTTTTGGGAGCTTGAGTGTTGGTGGGGTTGAGCGGTGTTGGGCCTCCCCCTTCACAGGGACTCCAAGCTGCCCTTTCCCTGATGGCACAGTGGCACCATTTTCAGCCCTCTCGCCACTCCAGCTGGTGCACTTCTCTGCTCTCCTGTTCCTGCTCCCCTGCTCCTGCTCCCCACAGGTCTTCTTCTCTGCCTCTGGCCCAGTGAGGAGCTTCCTCTCTCTGTTGCTGGAGGGAGGCTCTCACACAGTCCCTCCTCTGCAGGAGTTCAATTCCTCATTCCCTCTGGTGTTTGCCCTCACTGCCCACACTTCACTGTTCATATTTCTAGTTGCCAGGGAGCCTGGAGCTGTCTTCAGTTAGAGATGCCCCTCTGGGTAGAGGCACCACTGCCCAGAGCTGACCTTGGGCCACAGGCCACTTTAGAACTGTCTCACCTGCTCTCCTGTAGGTCTCTGCAGCCTCTGGGCTGTGCACCCCTGAGTTCAGATGCTTACCGCTCCAATTCTTAGGGACCTGCAGACATCTCTTACTCCCTGTCCTATCATCCAGCTGCTCTGGCACTTGAGAACACCATCAGCCAATATGCAAAATATCTTAAAACTGTATTATTTCCTTTCCCAATCCCCAAGACCATGAGTTGTGGGGTTTTTGTGGGCCCCACTTTGTAATATTGGCAATTTCTAGCAGTAATTGGAAAGTAAAGCCTTAAGTCAAGGCTACCGTAAAGTGAAAACAAGGTGGTGAGTTGGATGTAGGGAAAGTTAAAGGAAGCAGTGAAGTCAGTGAGGTTTCAACAGAGAAACTAGAAGAAATGTGAACTACCTAGATTCTTACCAACTTTTAACCTTGGTTTATTGTGTAATCAAACCCTGAATAACTCACAGGGGTCAGCAAACACTTTATGTAAAAGCCTAGAAAGTAAATGTTTTCAGCCATACTTTTTATGTCACAACTTCTCAGCCCTGTAGCTTTAGCACAGAAGTAGTCATAGAAAATATGTAAACAAGTAGACATGGCTATGTTCCAGTTAAACTTAATTCATATGTCAGGAGACATGCTAGATACAGGTTGTAGCTTGCTTACCCCTTGAACTAAAATTTGATAAACAAAATATTGAAGATAGGGCTGTGTATCCCCTCTGCACTTTTAATTTCTAGCATAGTTCTGATATATTATAAATATTCAAAAAGATATATTGTTCATTAAAGGTGAAGATTATTTGTGGCATAACACATCTTATTTATAATATAGATGTTAAGCCGTGCTGATACTTGGAACATTTTACTCCCATGCGATATTTGTGTTGACATTTACTATTTTGGCTTTGACAGTTTCACTTCCTAATATGTTTTCCTTAATGCACTTTTGAATGCTTAATTAGTTAAAATAGTATAATTTTATTTGTTTCATGAAATGTTTTCTGCTGATTGTATTTTCTAAAGATGGAATAACTAAACATTATGTATTATTTTTTAAAAAGGAACAAAAGACCATTAACTTTTATAACTAAGTTAACACTAACTCTAACCGACTGATGCTTATTTTCTGTAATTTTGATGATGTGCATCTGATGACATGAAGTTACTAATTCTAGGGCTGGGAAGGCATAATTGATGTTGTCTGTCATGGCTAGGTGAAGAAAGTAGTGGTGATAACATTCAGATCACATATCTGTCATTCTTGATTAAAATAATATAAAAATTATATCTATAAGTATTTATATTTATATTACGTATGTGTTTATATTTGAAAGATATCAAATTATTAACTGGGGTCATTGGGGTGGCACAACAATGAAATTCTTTTATTTTGGCTTTTATGGATTTTCCAAATGTTCTTCAAGGAAAATGCTATTTTCAGAATTTTTGCTTCTAATAATATGGTGGACTGGGTACCTAGAATGGCCTTTATACCACAGTCCAACCAAGATCCTAGATGAAAATAGATCTAGTGCATTTTTAGTGCATTTTGGGGCTCTCAGTAAAATTAGGGGAAAATTATCTAAACAAATTGATGTCACTTGGAATGGAGAAGTCTTAGAAGTAAGTATCAATACCAGTGCTGAGACAAGGAGGCTTAACTCTGGTTAAGCTATGTGTATAGGACTAACTTTGGATTCCTGAATTAAGCTGAAAACTTAAAAAGTGCTAAAGCAGTCCAAAATTAAAACTGCAAATCCTAACTAGGTGAATAAATCCCAAATGTATGTCTTTGGTGTTTTTACAGTTAAGTTTAACAAAATTTGGGTTCATAATAGAAAGGATATCACCAAAGACAGTATGAAATAAGGCACTTTGAGTAAAGTCAGAACATACCGTGAAGGTTTAAATCTATACCTGAAGAGTATAGATAATGAAATTATCAGACTATAAAATACTGATGTAGTATAAGTTTGAATAAATAAAAATTAAAAAATGAAGTAGGGAATGTCCAAGATAGTGGAGAAGTAAGCAGAGCTACACCAATCTCCTCCCAGGACCAATCTGGAATTATAAGTTAATTGGGAAAAAATCATCTGGAATAACCAACAGAGCACCAGCTGGGTAGAAGCCTTATAAACACAGAATTATAGAGGACACTTCATCACAACATGACTGGTAGGAATTGCAGAAATGCAAGGGAGTTGGCTGAGCTCCCATCAGAGGCAGCAGCTGAAGGGAAAGAGCCAGGGGCTCCACTTGAGAAGAGTGGGTTCTGGTCCCCCAGCTGGGTTTTCCAGCCTATAGCAACATGATGGAGAGTAAAATAGCATACAGCTGAGAAGGGCATAAAGCTGTGGGGTTTGCTAGTCGGAGAGCATTGGAGACAGGAATTACTAAGGTGACCACAAATGAAAATACATTGGCATACACCTACCCTAGGCTCCAGTGGAGGGAGGGCAGAATGGACTGGAGAAGCTTGAGGAGAATTTGCAGCGGTGGCTTGGTGGAAGAAAGCGAAGGGGCAGCCATGGGGGCCCCAGCTGACTCATCAACTGCACTGCATGCAGACTATGCTATGCCAAGTGGTTTCCATCTGAGAGGTCCTCATAGCCCTGCCCACTGGAATCAGTCTGCTTGGCAGCTGATTATGGATTCAATGATTTGCACCTTAATCAGTCTATCTCACTCAGCAGCTCCTGGGACTGGTTAACTGTTCACAGATTCATTGACTTAAAATTGAATCAATCTGTCCTGCCCAGCAGAGTCTGAGCCTGGTGGCTGATTACAAACTCATTGATTTACAGATGAGTCAATCCGTCACACCCAGTTGCATATAAGCATGGCAGCTGAGTGTGTATTCACGGAAGTACAACTGAGTTGGCCTGTCCCGCCCAGCAGTGCCTGGGCCTGGCAGCTGATCACAGATTCATGGATTTACAATTGAGTCTGCCTGTTCTGTCCATCAGTGTTTGAGCCTGGTGGCTGATTGCAGATTCATTGGTTTGCAGCTGAGTTGATCTTTCTCACCCAGCAGCACCTGGACCTGGCAGCTGATCATAGGCTCATTCATTTACAACTGAATGGATCTGTCTTACCCAGTGGTATCTGAGCCTGGTAGCTGATCACAGACTCATTGATTTACAAGTGAATCAATCTGTCCAGCCCAGCAGCTCTGGAGCCTGGCAGCTGACCATAGATTCATTAGATTATAACTGAGTTAAATGGCCTGCCCAGCAGTACCTAAAGTGACCACTAATCACATATTCATTGAATTACAACTGAACAAAGCTGTCTAGTCCAGCAGCACCTGAGCCTGGCAGCTGACCACAGATTCATTGATTTACAGCTGAATCTGTCTGTCCTGCGAAGCTGCATCTGAGCCTGGTGGTTGATCTTAGATTGATAGGATTACAACTGAACCAGTCTACTGAGCCTATCAGTAGCCTAGTGGCTGATCACAGTCTGACTGCATTATAAATGAATTAATTGGGCCTACCCAGTGGTGCCTTAGGTGACCATGGGACCACCTAAGGGGATCACCATGGGGACCAGGGATCACAGATTGATTAGTTTACAACAGAGCTAATTGGTCCTGCCCAACTGTACCTACACATGACAGCTGAGCACAGATGAAGTGGAAAAAACTGAAAGGCAGAGACAAAGACCATAAATCTCTGGTTGGCTCCAACAGGATGGCTGACTAGGTCCAGACTATGGAATGATCTGATGTCATCAGAGGTGTATCCAAGAAGTAAAGAAAGTGTACCTCTACACAACAGAAGGTCACATCAGAAAAACAGGAACTCAAAAAATCACAATCTAAAAGGAAAAAGCAAACAAGAAGAGACACCTAAAAATGGGGAGAAAAAGAAATAGTTGATCACCAAAGGAAAGGAGAAATCCCAGAAAGATCACTAAATGAAAGAGAGGCAAGAAAACTATCAGATACGGAATTCAAAATAATGATGATAACAAAGTGCAATGAGCTCAGCAATCTAAAATGAAAAACAAAAACAAAAATGACAAATAACTCCAGGGAAACCGTGTAAAACTCCAAGGAAACTACAAAGAACTTACTGAGAACTACACCAGCATTAAAAAGAACAAAGAAACCATCAATAAAATGCAGGAGTAAATGAAGAATACAATTTCCAAATTGAGGAATATAGTAGAAGGAATCAAGAGAAGGCTAGAGGAAGCAGAGGATTGAATCAGCAAGATGGAAAACAATGTAGAAAAATATTTCAAGACAGTGCAACATAATAAATATTGCCTGAAAAAGAATAAAGGGTTTTACACCAATTCATAAGAACCTATGCACACCTATGTTCCTATCGGCACTATTTACAATAGCCAAGTGCTGGAAACAGCCTAGGTGCCCATCAATGGATGATTGGATCAAAAAACTTTGGTACATATACACAATGGAATTCTATGTAGCAGAAAGAAAGAAGGAACTTGTACCCTTTGCAACAACATGGATGGAACTGGAGAGTATTATGCTTAGTGAAATAAGCCAGTCAGTGAAGGACAAATATCATATGATCTCACCTCTTACGGGACAATAATGAACA